>JAOVYX010015131.1:0-29122 GCA_035668315.1 Drosera spatulata
TCTACTCCTTTCTTAGGTTCTACACCTTCAACTTCTTCTCAACCTGCTCAAACTGAAAGGAGTTTCACTCCTATTATGATTGGAAATTTTGAAATGGCATAAAATAATCAATTTGACATGTAAACGACAGCACGCGTCATCTTCCCATGACAAGTTTATATGAGTAAGGTTGTGATATGCCTCGTAATGCCTATTTGAGAAAAAATCATGTTACAAAGAATGATTCAATAAGAAATCAGTCTTGCTTAAGTATGGATTGGAGTGTGCTATAAAAATTTGCTATTCAACGTCAATGTTTGTCAAATTGAGTGTTGATGATATTGTAATCTGGGAATGACTTGCAAAGAATATGAGATAAACTTGATCCACGTATAAGATTACTTAAAATGAGACACGGCTAATTTAACAAATTAGTGTACCTATTTAAGAAGCAGAGGGGTATAAAACGTTGACTCCAAATGTTAACTTGTAATTGAACAAATACTGATATTGGTTGAACCCTGATATTGGTCTAATACTGATCATAATGAGCATTGCTTAAGCTCCATAGAGCAAGAGCCTTAAAAAAAATAAAAATTAAGGACTCAAGTAAGAACATGTCATGAA
The DNA here is from genome assembly GCA_035668315.1 of Drosera spatulata. NCBI lineage: Eukaryota > Viridiplantae > Streptophyta > Magnoliopsida > Caryophyllales > Droseraceae > Drosera > Drosera spatulata. The sequence goes on from JAOVYX010015131.1 coordinate 607, forward strand.
TGTGGTGTGTTCTTAAGCGTAGTTCTTGTGACTTAAGTTTCTGTAATACCACCAGGTTTATTAAGGTTGGTTGGTTTACCATGTATGAGACCGTAAACTTATCCTTATCGGTTTAGAGAAAAAAAAATGATTAACATGAGCTATGAGTATGAGACCACGTATGTGAGTTGAATTTCAGCCAATAATTAGTTCTACTAAAGATATGAGTTAACACTTTTTGGGAATTCGTGTTATATTTAAGGTTGAGATATTGAACCTAGCTCTCCTTTGTCTTCATTTGGAGAAGTTTTCCCACGCACGACAATCGAGTCACTTCACAGTCCAATAATATTAATGAGAATTGAAAACTTAGATTTTACTTAGATTTTAACTCTATCTTATTATTATCCTATCTAGTGCAAATAGGTAGTGGAAATCCATGAACTCTTTCGTAGTCAGAATTTCCTCATCTTCTTACAAATCACAGCAACAATGCATCTGCTTGCTCTGCTATGTATCGTAGTTGTGTTTTTTTGCGCACTGTGGTGCGGTGATCAGTATCATTGCCGTTTTCTAAGGAAGTAGACTTCCTAGCACAGTATGTCATGATACCAGTTATACTGGTTTTAGGTCCTGTATGTCTGATCTTGTACTGTAGTAGGTAGAGATATGATCGTAGGATAATGTTTTGTGTTATTAGAAAGTTTTATCCCAAAGCAGAATCAGAGAGGAGTTCTACCTTTCAGTTGAAATAAGTTCTATTATAATTTTGAAGATAGTCTATGGTTTGGCTAAGGAATGTTGCCCCTCAATGTTCATGGATGGCTTGAGATATAAATGTTAATTAGATGAGAACCATTTAAATTACTTTCGATTAATTGACTCATTATTGGTTGTTGTTCCAACCACTTATGGAAATAATATTTATGAAACGGTGAATTGGATACTTTGATAATGAATAATTAGATGTGTACTCCTAGAATTTTGAGTATACTGCTCATAAGGAGAAACACAATAAGAGGAGTCACAGAAATTGTCACAAAATACGCTTTGTTCCAGTAAGTAAGGATCGAGCATCAATAACCAAAAGGTTTATTGCAACTTCTGAAAACCCTCTGAAAAGTAGGAATCCATTCTAATGGATTCTGTTGTTTGTTCTTGAGAACAACAAAAGGAACAAGCTCGATCCGGCTTTGACAGCACATTTCCTATATATATATATATCCTTTAACACGAAATTGAGACATTAGTACTAAATTCTAGATGGACAAACAAAGCAGGCTATCCCGAAGTTGAAAAGTAATGTCGATCCTATGTCTAAATCTTTAAAGATTGTGGGATTGATGTGTACCTATGGCAGTTGAACCTATAGTACACACTTTGACCAAAGTATCTGTACTAAGCCACAAAACCTTCATGGGCAAAGGCTTAGGTCATCAGTATATTAAGATGAAAATGATACCGTAATAAAAGTAAAGCTTGGATCGATTTAGAAGATAACTCATATGTATCAATAAATCCAAACTCGAATGAAAATGTCAATCGGTCATTGGAAGTCTCAAGCATATGTGAGGTTAGGGTCCTTAAAATTTTGAGTTAACCATTGACCTTGAAGGTCACTTGGAATTAGGAAGTGGAAACAATGCGAAAGTGTTGTCTGTATCTACTTTTCAGTAAGTCCTTCAAACGTACCTCTACTCAAATTTAGTTTCGAGGACGAACTTCCTAAAAGTTGGGGGTAATGTAATATCCCGAAAATTTCGCTATTTCAATATATGAAAAATACGTACATAAAAGATCATTATTTAAATATTCTTAAAGTACGTATGAATTTTCGTTCTCACAATATACATAACCTATGAATTTTTGTTATTTTAATGTACGTAAAGTACGTATATTATACACGTGCAAATAAATATAACGAACGAGAGACGTTATGATCGCATGAATAAATATAGCGAACGAATAAACAACGTTATAATATTATAAAGTAACGAATGACAATATATCGAACAAATAAATATAACGAATAAATAGCATTATAATGCACGAATGAAACTAACGAATAAGTAATGTTAATGCTACGTTATAATGTAACATTAACGTTAGGGATAATGGTTGTAATCCCAGAAAATTTATATTATTAAATGGAATACGATGTTAATATTTTTGGGATAATTAAATCCACACGAAATAATTAACGGAGGACCGATATTATGAAATTGGGATAAATAATAGTCCAACAAAAACTTACTGAGGGTATATTTTCACCCGTAGTACTTTTCCCCGTTTGAAAAATTTCTTTTCCTGCCTGCATCCATTTTTTTTCCCGTACGCAAAGACCATGATAGAGCACGGTATGGGTACACTGAGACCGTTTCGTGCTGCTCCTTTGGAATCATAACAATCACTCCCTCATTTCTTCACTCCTTCACTACCACCAGCTCAACCTTTTCTTCTCGACTCTCCATCTCGCCTCACCACCACTACTCGACGCCACCATTTCACTCCTCCACTCCGACACACCACCACCTCCGGCTGCCCTTATCATCATCGTGCCACCTTCACAGCATCATCACCACCGCAGCTCTTTCTTTCTCTCCTCGAAGCGCACGCGAGAAGAAATAAATTGAAGCCGAGTCGCTGACATCCTTATCAGACCTCATCACCACCGTCAATCATCACGTGACACCGTGCCAACTCCCCAACCATCACACTGCCACCTCCATGAACTCCATGGCACTCCCTTGAACTCGCCATAGGACCTCCTTGTTCGCGACCATCACCATTGAGTCGTCCTACGCTGTCGCCACCCCAACCAGCCATAAACCACCACAAATTCACTGTGAGCATCATCGTCACCACCCTTGCAACCTCCAAGGACCCTCCCAAGCCAAGTAAAAGCAACCATGTAGCCCTCGTGAATTTTCCTTGGAGCTTCTACGCACTAAGTTAGCAAAACGGCTTTCTGACAAAACCAACATTTCCGGCGACATTCACCGGCCTCCAGTGGGTCCAGAGGAGTGGTGTTAGATAGAAATTGAGGGTAGTGAGGCTTGGGTGCCTTGCGTTTTGAGATTTAGGCTTAAACGAACTTAAAAACACTTTAACAAGCTTTTTCGGCCAACTTCGGTCCAACTTCCTGCCAAAGCCCGATGGCCAGTGGTGACAAAGCGCGGCAGAGCAAGACGAAGTACTTTGGTGACATCGGGTGTCATGGGTGTCGAAGTTGGAACGTGAACAAGCCTTAAAATGTCTTACCGATACTTTTCCGCCCACCAACAGTGACGGCGATAGGAACAGGGCAGTGACAAAAGTCGGACAATGAAGCGTGACATTGGGTGCCGAAGGTTCTAAGGTTTCTAACAGTTTCTTTAACCCTAAGTAAAACTAGGGTTAAACACGCTTCAAAGGTAACCTAGCCCTTCTCGATCCATCTCGTGCTTAATATTTCATCAATATGATTTTTTATGATGATTATGATGTGAAGGGTACCGCCAGAAGGGCAATGATATACTTGTTTTCTTGATTGATGTGTTGAGACGATAACGAAACTAAGATTTCGATAATATATGCATGGATGCATGCAATAGGTTAGGAGACACTATTTAATGCAAATAATGATCCTAAAATTTCATGAACATACTTCTTTGAATATGTGTACACTTAATGTGTGATATGAGAAATTATACTTAATTATGGAATTTATGCGATAACGGAACTAAGGTTTCAAAAATATATGTGCATGATATGAGAAATAATGTTAATTACGATCCCTAAAATGCCACGGGTTAACTTCGTTATATGTGTGCATGCTTGATGTGGTGATACGATGAATTATATTTGATCATTGAGTTTATACACTAAAAGGATACTAAATATACCATGGGGGGATCGGGTTGTAATAATAAACCTTGACATCAGTATCGAGACCGTGGATGATTGTTTTATATGTTTGATATGAGATGTGGGGTATTGGGATTGAAATGGGCTAGAATATGCACCAATTTAACATATATTCTCTCTCCGAAAATAAACGAAAACGACCCCTAAATGCTTAAATAAAAAGGACATGAGTACGCATGGCTTGGTTTCATTATCTTAGTGATATAAACTAACTAAAAACGAATAAAATAATACATATGTGTTCTTGAGCTGTGAAGGTCGAGCATTACGCGTCCCATCTTGGATCCATTGGATCGTTGGTCGTTTTTCATGAAAATATTATTAAGGTTGAGCATGGCGTCGCTTCCTGGGTCTGGCTTGACCAATATTTACGTCCTTTGGAATTGCCATGAAGAAGGTCGTATTCAGTGTCCCTTCTTGGATCCATTGGGATCATTCATTGTTTCTCTAAACAAGCTTGGGTGGCTTTGCTAAAACGTTATTCTTTGAGTCATCGTCACGGGCGAGGAAACTAGTTAGGGAGCGATGGGCATCCCCCATCCTCTTAGCATGCATGCAGCGGCTTCGATGCCGTCGTGACGGGGCCACGAGTGACTTTCTGCAGAGAGGTCCAAATTATCTCAATGCAGGCATATGATGTCTCATTGAATGCGCAAATCAGGTGTAAGACAACGCACAAAACATGCAGGTGCGAAAACTACCGTTATACTCTGAGTCTGTTATGTCTTTGGAGTTGTCTTTCGAGTCGAGTCGTGGACTCGTGGTAATAAGAATAAAAAGACAGAAAGGATATGAACACATATAAATGTAAGTATTATTCGATATGATGCCCATATTTTTCTATAAGTTACGAAAATATTTTACTAGGACTCATCGATTCGCCATAGTCGGGAGAGTACCCTGCAAAAAAAAAAAAAAAAAAAAAACTCATATACTCTAGGTTACTGAATTTTATAGTCACGGGTTATGTTTTCCGTTTACAGGAAATCAATAGGTTGATGATAGAATCCAGTAGAGTGAGGACTGCATGCATATAGCTCTCTCACGCTGGTTATCATGTAACTAAACTGGTAGATCTTGACTTACTGAAAGTTTACTGAAAGCTGACCGAAGATAGTATGTAATGTGACTTGTTATATTTTGGTTACTGGAAATAACTGTAATTTTGTGAACTAAATATTATTGTCACAATTATGTAATATAGCAGCTTAGTTGGTTTTCCTTGGCTCTCTATACCTCTAAACCCGTCCGGGTTACTTGGCCTTGTCATAGACGGCATAACGCCCATGCGTCGTCAAGTTGTGGAAGTTGGGGCGTTACAGTTTTTGAGTGTTACAAGTTCATTTCTAGGCTCTTTTGTTGTATTCTAGTAAGTTAAAGTTATTTGAGGTCGTTTTATGGTGTTTTACCACTTTTGAATCGTTTTTGAGTGTTTTAAAGAGATTTGAAGTCTTTTGTTTGTTGTTTTTTGCATTTTCAAATGTTTTTGAGTGTGTTAAGGTCATTTCAAGGCTCTTTTGATAGATTCTTGTGTTTTGAACATATTTAACGTTGTTTTGCGATGTTTATTTGCCTTTTTATTTCTTTTTGAGGTTTTTATGAGATTTAAGTTATTTTTATTGTGTGTTTAGCCTTTTCAAGTGGTTTTGAGTGTTTTAAGGTCATTTTAAAGGCTCCTTACATAGATTCTTGTGTTTTCAAGTTATTTGAGGTTGTTTTATGTTGGTTTTATCACTTTTCATTCATGGATGAGAGGTTTGAAGTGATTTCAGTTGTTTTCATGGTGTTTTTAGCCATTTCAAGTAATTTTTAGTGTTTGAAGGTCGTTTCAAAGCATTTTTGATAGATTCTTGTGTTTTGAAGATATTTGAGGTTGTTTTATGGTATTTATTAGCCCTTTTTAATTTGTTCTGAACGTTTTTAAGAGATTTGAGTTATTTTTATGGTGTTGTAGCTTTCTCAAGGGTTTTGGAGTGTTTTATGATCATTTCAAGGCTCTTTAGATATATTCTTGCGTTTTCAAGTTATTTGAGGTTGTTTTATAGTGTTTTTACCACTTTTCATTCCTTTTTGAGTGTTTTGAAGAGATTTGAGTTGTTTTTATGGTGCTTTTAGCCTTTTGATGTGGTTTTGATTGTTTTAGGGTCATTTCAAAGCTTTTTTGATAGATTCTTATGTTGTCAACAGATTTGAGCTTGTTTTATGATTTTTTTTTTATTTTTTTTTGTGTGTGTGTGTTCTAATGTTATTTCAACTCTCTTTTGATAGATTCTTGCGTTTTCAAGTTATTTTAGGTTGTTTTTCGATGTTTTTACAATTTTTCATTTTAAGTTTAGTGTTTTCAAGAGATTTGAGTAGTTTATATGGTATTTTTAGCCTTTTCATGTGCTTTTGAGTGTTTTACAGTCATTTCGAGGCTCTTTTGATAGATTATTACATTTTGAAGAGATTTGAGGTTGTTTTATGAGGTTGGTTGGCTTTTTTGATTTGTTTTTGAGGTTTTGCAGAGGTTTGAGTTGTGTTTATGGTGGCGTCAACCTTTTCAAGCGTTCTTGAGTGTTTTAAAGTCATTTCAAGGCTTTTCTAATTGATTCTTGCGTTTTGAAGAGATATGAGATTGTTTTATGATGTTTATTATATTTTTTCACTTGTTTTTAAGGCTTTTAAGGGATTTGAATTGTTTTTATGGTGATTTTATCCTTTTAAAGTATTTTTGAATGTTTTATGGTCATTCCGAGGCTCTTTTGATAAATTCTTGTGTTTCCTAGTTATTTGAGGCTGTTTTATGGTGTTGTTAACACTTTTCATTTGCTTTAGAGTCTTTTGTTGAAATTTGAGTTGTTTTTCCATTGTTTTTAGCCTTTTCATGTGTTTTTGAGTGTTTTATGATCATTTTGAGAGTGTTTTGAAAGATTGTTCGTTTCGAAGAGATTTAAGGTTGTTTTATGATGTTTATTAACCTTTTTCATTTGTTTTTGTGGTTCGTAAGAGATTTGAGTTCTTTTAATGATGTTATTATCCTTTTCAAGTGTTTTTGAGTATTTTAGGCTCATTTCAAGGCTCTTTTGATAGATTCTTGCCTTTTTCAAGTTATTTGAGGTTGTTTTATGACGTTTTAATACTTTTCATGTGTTTTTGAGAGTTTTGAAGAGATTTGAGTTCTTTTTATGGTGTCTTCAGTCTTTTTATGTGTTTTTGAGTGTTTTAAGATCATTTCAAGACTTCTCTGATAGATTCTTGCATTTGTTTTCTTTTTTGTGGTTGCTTTATGTTGTGTTTACCACTTTTCATTTGTTTTAGAGTGTTTTGAAGAGATTTGAGTTGTTTTTATATTGTTTTTAACCTTTTCATGTGTTTTTGAGTGTTTTAAGGTCACTTCAAGGCTCTTTTGATAGATTCTTGCATTCTATTGAGACTTGGGGTTGTTTTATGATGTTTATTACCTTTTTCATTTATTTTTTGAGTTGTTTTTTATTTTTAGCCTTTTCAAGTTTTTTTGAGTGTTTTAAAATGATTTCAACACTCTTTTGATAGATTCTTGCATTTTCTAGTTATATGAGGTTGTTTTATGATGTTTATTAGCCTTTTCATTTGTTTTTGAGTTTTTAAGAGATTTTAGTTGTCTTTATGGTGTTTTTAGCATTTTTAAGTGTTTTATGGTCATTTCAAACCTCTCCTGATAGATTCTTGCGTTTTCAAGTTATTCGAGATTATTTTTTTGATGTTTTTACCACTTTTCATTTGTTTTTGAGTGATTTGAAGAGATTTGAGTTGTTGTTTTTTTTTTGGGTGTTTTTAGCCATTTCATGCGTTTTTTGCTATTTTAATGTCATTTCATGGTCCTTTGGATAGATTTTGAAAAGATATAATGTTGTTTTATAATGTTTATTAGCTTTTTTTTCATTTGGTTTTGTGGTTTTAATGATATTTGAGTTGTTTTTATGGTGTTTTTAGCCTTTCAAAGTATTTTTGAGTGTTTTAAGTTCATTTCATGGTTCTTTTTGTAGATTCCAGTGTGTTCAAGTTATTTCATGGTGCTTTTTTTTATTTATTTATTATTTCATGTTGAGTGTCTTGAAGAGATTTGAGTTTTTTTATGGTGTTTTTATCCTTTTCATGTTTGTTTCAGTTTGTTTTAGCCTTTTTCATATGTTTTTGAGAGTTTTAAGTCATTTCAAGGCTCTTTTGATTGATTATTGGGTTTTGTTGAGATTTGAGGTTGTTTTACTATGTTTATTAGCCTATTCCATTTGTGTTTGAGGTTTGAGTTGTTTTTATGCTGTTTTTCCCCTTTTCAAGTGTTTTTCAGTAGAGCCTTGAAAGATTCTTGCGTCTCCTAGTTATTTGATGTCGTTCTATGTTGTTGTTACCACTTTTCAATTATTTTAGAGTGTTTTAAAGAGATTTGAGTTGTTTTTACATTGTTTTTAGCCTTTTCATGTGTTTTTCAGTGTTTTAAGATTATTTCAAGGCTGTTTTGTTAGATTCTAGCGTTTTGAAGAGATTCGAGGTTGTTTCATGATGTTTATTAACTGTTTTCATTTAGGAGATTTGAGGTGTTATTATGGTGTTCTTTGCCTTTTCAATTATTTTTTAGTGTTTTAAGGTCATTTCAAGGCTCTTTTTATACATACTTGCCTTTTCAAGTTATTTGAGATTGTTTTATGGTGTTTTTGTCACTTTTCATTTGTTTTGTGAGTACTTTCAAGAGATTTGAAATGTTTTTATAGTGTTTTCAGTTTTTTCATATGTTTTTGAGTGTTCTAAGGTCAAATAAAGGCTTTTTCAACAGATTTTTTTTAAAAGTAAATTAAGGTTGTTTAATGGTATTTTTTCCACTTTTCTTTTGTTTTCGAGTGTTAAGAGATTTGAGTTGTTTTATGGTAATTTTAGCCTTTTCATGGGTTTTTAAATGTTTTAAGGTCATTCCAAGGCCCTTTTGATAGATTCTTTCATTTTCTAGTTATTTGAGATTGTTTTATAATGTTTGTTGAACTTTTTCATTTGTTTCTGAACTTTTTAAGAGATTTGAGTTGTTTTTATGGTGTTTCTTGAGTGTTTTAAGGTCATTTCAAGGCTCTTTTGATAGATTCTTTCATTTTGAAGAGATTTGAGGTTGTTTTATGATGTTTATTATCCTTTTTCATTTGTTCTTGAGGGTTTTAAGAGATTTGAGTTGTTTTTATGTTGATTTTAGCCTTCTCAAGTGTTTTTGAGTGTTTTAAGGTCATGTCAAGGCTATTGTGATAGATTCTTGTGTTTTCTAGTTATTTTAGGTTGTTTTATGAGGTTGTTACCACTTTTCATTTGTTTTAGAGTGTTTTGAAGAGATTTGAGTTGTTTTTACATTGTTTTTAGCCTTTTCATGTGTTTTTGAGTTTTTTTTTTAACCTCATTTCAAGACTCTTTTGATAAATTCTTTCTTTTTTTAAGAGATTTGAGGTTGTTTTATGATGTTTTTAAACCTTTTTCATTTGTTTTTGTGGTTTTTAAGAGATTTCATTTGGCTTTATAATTTTTTTATCCTTTTTTGTTTCTGAGTGTTTAATGGTCATTGCAAGTCTCCTTTTAAGAGATTTGAGGTTGTTTTATGGTGTTTTTATAACTTTTCATATATTTTTGAGTGTTTTAAGGTCTTTTTATAGCTCTTTTGATTGGATCCCTGAGTTTTGAAGAGATTTGAGGTTGTTCTATGATGTTTATTAGTTTTTTCATTTGTTTTTGAGATTTTTGATAAGTGACATTTATATCACTTATTTACATTGTTTTACACTCGACTTTAGGTGCGTTTTCATGTATTCAAATAACTATTTGTGTCGTTTTGAGTTATTTCACTACTTTAATTAGTTGTTGGAGTGTTTTGAGTATTATTGCATGTCTTTGATATATGTTTGTATTAAAAAAAAGTCATTTTCGAGTCATGTGACACTTTGTTGTTGAAATTTCCTGGTTACTGATCTCACTTAGTAAATAATGGTTCTCCGACTCCAGTTGAGTTAAGCTATGAACTTTATATCATTGGAGACCTCTAAATGTCTTCTTTCTATTGCACTTTGAATCACATGAAATGGAGGTTTGTGTAAATAGTTATGCTTATTATCGTACAAGATGTTTTTCACTTTCGTAAAAGCATGTCAAGTATTGTTTTGATTTTTACCTAGGTAAATCTCCTTTTGTATCAGATAATTGGCCTAATAATATGATGATGTGTATCCTTGATATTTTGATATATAATATGGCCAAATTCTTCCTATTTTATTATGTTACTAAATCTAATATTAATGAAAAAATAAAGTGATCATCTAGGATTTTTCTTGTAATCCACTAAGTCATGTATTAGCTTTAATTATGAGGGTCCCTTGTCTTGTGATGATTTGAAACACCAATAATATGTAAATATGGATATTTTGTCTTGTTAAAAGAGGGAGATTCGTGCAAGCAAGGAAAAAGAGTAAGAAATCAAATCAATATATGTTACTAAAGAAGAAATAGCATAAAAGGGACATACTATTGTATCTCTTCACTAGTCTTTGTTTTTCTCCACTACTCTCCTTTGTTCATTGTTTTTGTAGTTTCTCTTAAGAAATCAGAGGAGAGGAGAAGGCTAGGAGCAAGGATTGCATACACCATTCAAGGATTCATCAAGATAAACCGGATCATACAGAGAATGAGGCAGTAGTGCTAACTAGAGACAACTTTACACTTGAGTTTCTTCCTCGTCTTGTATTGTTTTGGTTGTAACATCCTTTACACACTTGAACCTACTTTGTTTTTATCATGTTAGAAAGTTTAATGAAGTTATTATGTTCTTAAGTTATATATTTTTCTATTTTTAAAGTGACCAGATATTTGAAACTAATAATCATGTATAGTTCACTCTACAAATTTAAGTGTGTTTGTACCATTTTTATCATGAACTAAACCTCTTATACTTGCGATGATGATGAAGTTTTTCATGTGATTTAACCAATAATGAGTTAAGAAGAGTCAAATATTACAAGATCTAGAGTCATTGAACAAGTTGGAACATATTCATGATCCTGACAAGTAACCTTATTCTAGAATTTCAAGTCAAGGATAAGACGGTAAAATGTATCCTTGAGGTTTTAACAACCAACTTGTAAAATCTAGAGAGTTTTTAAACACTTAGAAGATCTAGAGAGTCTATTTAGAAATAAGAGACTCTTTTATGATCTTTAACAAAATCATAAAATTTAATAAATGGTCCACCAAGTCTAAGATGAATATAATTGGTACATATGAAAACAAATTTTGTAATTGATGATTTAATCCTACATATAATGTTGTTGTGATTAAAGAATTTTGTGCTTTGCAAAACTTATAGAATATATAAGTGTTAGTTAAACTGAAAGGAAAACTAATATTAAAGAAACCAACAACATTAGCATAATTGACATTAAATAGGCATATTTATGTTAATTATGTGCTCTTTATCTTTTGATACTTAATGACTTCTTATTCTAAATTGTGCAATTTTTATTGTCACATGTTTTAACTTAAGAAGATGCTTGTGTAACCTCGACAGAGGTGCATATAAGAAAATTTGATAATACGATCGAAAAGGATTAAATTGATAACTGTAAAATGTAAACTCATTAGAAGTTAATGAATTGATAAACGGATTCGTCATCCCAAGTCTTTTTAAAACAAGAATACTTTGTTAATTTAAACTTATTTTCATCATCTTAAAATCCTTTAAAATCACTTGTGTGTGTGCGTGTAAGGAAAACAAAATCAAAAATTTCGATCAACTCAAATTTAGCTAAGGTGTCTATTCTAGTGCTTAGTTTCTATTGCACCTGTGGGATCGATACTCTTGTACTCTCCACTCTATTCATGAATGACACGTACACTTGTGTTGTACATCCAAACAGTGATTAGTTTGGTACCGTTCATGTTTTTGGCGTCGTTGGCGGGGACATAAGGCAACCAATATTAGAACCAACACTCTTAGTTATAGATTGAGTCACTTTCTTGTTTATTCTATAATTTATTTTTCATTAATGTATGAGAAGGACTCGTAGAGCCAATTTTCTTCCTTTCGATCCAGAACTAGAAAGAACGTGTCATAAATTAAGAAAATAAAAGCAAGTTAACGCTAGTCTTCCCACTACACCAATGAAAAATATTGAACAATTTTCTCGGGATGAGGTTGTGGTTCAACAAAAAGCTCTTCGTGACTATGCACTTCCAAAAGTCTCAGGGAACTTCACTGGTATTCGTAGGCCCACCATTGCAGCAAACAACTTTGAAATTAAGCCGGGAGTGATTCAAATGGTTCACGGGAACCAATTTTGTGGATTGCCTAACGAAGATCCCAATTTACACATCTCATCCTTTCTTGAAATATATGACACTATTTAATGTGAATGGTGTTTCTGATGACGCTATTCGTCTAAGGTTATTTCCATTCTCATTAAGAGATAATGCGAAGATTTGGCTTCATACATTACCCGCAGGGTCGGTTACCACTTGGAAAGATTTAGCTCAAAATTTTTTGGCTAAGTTCTTTCCACCAGCTAAGACCGCGCGCATGAGAAATGAAATAGCTATTTTTTCACAAATTGATTCTGAATCGCTCTATGAATCTTGGGAGCGATATAAAGAGTTATTAAGAAAATGCCCGCACCATGGAATACCGGAGTGGATGCAACTTCAAACCTTTTACAATGATCTTAATTAATCCACCCGTACTCTTTTAGATGTTACGATAGGAGGATCTTTGATGAGTAAGTCTCATAAAACAACCTTGAATCTTTTCAAAATACAAGAATTTATCGAAAGAGCCTTGAAATAACCTTAAAACATTCAAAACAAATGAAAAGGCTGAAAACACCCTTAAAAAAACCTCAAATATCTTCAAAACACTCAAATAACTCAAATCTATCAAACAAGCCTTGAAATGACCTTGAAGCACTAAAAAACAATTGAAAAGAAAAAAAGATAAAAACAAGTCGAATCTTTTTAAAAACAAGTCGGAGTTTGAAAACGCAACAATCTATCAAAAGAGCTTTGAAATGGCTAAAAGACACTCAAAAACACATGAAAAGGTTAAAAGCACAAAAAAAAAAAAAAAACTCAAATCTCTTCAAAACACTAAAACACAAATGAAAAGTTATAAAAACACCATAAAACAAAATCAATTAACTCGAAAATGCAAGAATCTATCAAAAGAGCTTTGAATTGTCCTTAAAACACTCAAAAACACTTGAAAAGGCTAAAAACACCATAAAAACAACTCAAATATCTGAAAAACCTCAAAAACAAATGAAAAACGCAAATAAACATCATGAAACAACCTCAAATCTCTTCAAAACACAAGAATCTATGAAAAGAGCCTTCAAATGATCTCAAAACACTTAAAAACACATTAAAAAGCTAAAAACACCATAAAAACAACTCAAAAACACATGAAAAGGGTAAAAACACCATAAAAACAACTCAAAAAGTTCTTCAAAACACTCAAAAACAAATGAAAAGGGGAAAGAACACCATAAAAATAATTCAAATATTTTGTAAACGAAAGAATGTATCAAAAGAGCCATGAAATGACATAAAATAATTAAAAACTCTTGAAAAAGATAAAGAACCATAAAACAACTCAGATCTCTTTAAAACCTCAAAAACAAATGAAATAGGCTAATAAACATCATAAAACAACCTCAAACATTTTTGAAACACAAGAATCTATCAGAAAAACCTTGAAACAACATTAATATACACAAAAACACATGAAAAAGATAAAACAGAATAAAAACAACTCAAATCTCTTCAAAATATTAAAAAAAATAAAAAGTGATAAAAATATCATAAAACAATCTCATATCCTTCAAAACTCAAGAATCTATGAAAAGACCATTTAAATGACTCAAAAACACATGAAAAAGCTAAAACACCATAAAAACAATTCAAATCTCATCCAAACAATCAAAAATAGATGAAAACGGGTAGAAACTCAATAGAACAAACTCCCATAACTGGAAAACGTAAGAATCTATCAAAAGAGTCTTAAAATGACCTTAAAACACTCAAAAACACTTGAAAAGTCTTAAAACACCATAAAAGCAACTCAAACAACTAGAAAACACAAGAACCTATTAACAAAGCCATGAAATAACCTTGAAACACTCAAAAACAATTGCAAAAACTAAAAGCACCAATAAAATAACTCAAATCTCTCAAAAACCTCAAAAAAATGAAAAAAAGATAATTAATATCGTAACACAACCAGAAATCTTTTTAAAATGGAAGAATCTATCAAAGAACTTTGAAATGACCTTAAAGTACTAAAAAACATATGAAAAGGTTAAAAACATCATCAGAACAACTCAAATTTCTTCAAAACACTAAAAAAACAAATGAAAAGTAATTAAAGCACCATAAAATAACCTCAAAAAACTTACAAGAATCTATCAAAAGAGCCATGAAATGACCTTAAAACACTCAAAAACATTTGAAAAGGCTAAACCCAATGTAAAAACAACTCAAATCTCTTAAAACCCACAAAGACAAATGAAAAAGGATAATAAATATATTAAAACAATCTTAAATCTCTTCAAAATACAAAAATCTATCAAAAGAGCCATGAAATGACCATTAAAAAAAAAACTCAAGAACACATGGAAATGCTAAAAAACGTAAAAACAATTCAAATTTCTTCAAAACACTAAAAAATGAATGAAGTGGTAAATACACAATAAAATAACAAAAAGTAAGTGTAAAATGCAAGAATCTATCAAAAAAAGTCTTGAAAAAGCTAAAAAATCATGAAAACATCTCAAATCTCTTAAAACCTCAAAAGTAGATTGAAAAAGGATAATAAACAACATAAAACAAGCTCAAATCTCTTCAAAACGTAAAAATCTATCAAAAGAGTATGAAATTACCTTATAGCACTCAAAAAAACATGAAAAGGGTAAAAACACTTTAAAAACAACTCAAATCTCTTCAAAACACTCAAAAACAAATGAAAAGTGGTAAAAACACCATAAAAAGCCTCAAATAACTAGAAAATGAGATAATGTATCAAAAGAGCCTTGAAATGACTTTAAAACACTCATAAACACCAGAAAAGGTTAAAAACATAATAAAAACAACTCAAATCTCTTAGAAACCTCAAAAACAAATTAAAAAAGCTAATAAACATCACAAAACAACCTAAAATCTCTTCAAAACGTAAGAATCTATCGAAGGGGTGCTGAAATGACCTTAGAACACTCAAAAACACATGACAAGGCTACAAACACCATAAAAACAACTCAAATCTCTTGAAAATACTCAAGAACAAAGGAAAAGTGGCAAACACACCATAAAACAACCTCAAATAACTTGAAAACGAAAGAATCTATCAAAACAAAATTAAAACGGCCTTAAAACACACAAAAAGACGTGAAAAGGCTAAAAACATCATAAAACAATTCAAATCTCTTGAATCCTCAAAAAACGGATTGAAAAAAGAGAATACACATCATAAAACAACCTCAAATCTCTTCAAAACACAAGAATATTTCAAAAGAGCATTAAAATGTCCTTAAAACGCTAAAAAACACATGAAAACGATAAAAACACCATAAAAATTACTCAAATCACTTAGAAACCTCAAAAACAAATGAAAAGCTATAAAAACGCAGTAAAACAACGTCAAATAAATTGAAAAAGCAGTGATCAATCAAAAGAGCCTTAAAATGACTTTAATTCGCTCAAAAACGCTTGAAACGGCTAAAAACACTATAAAAACAACTCAAATCTCTTAGAAACCTCAAAAACAAAAGAAAAAGGCTAATAAACATCATTAAAAAAACTCAAATCTCTTCATAATGCAAGAATATATATATCAAAAGTAAGGTGAAAAGATCTTGAAATTCCCAAAAACATAGGAAAAGGCTAAAAAAAGAAATCATTAAAACAACTCAAATCTCTTCAAAACCTTCAAAAACAAATGTAAAGTGGAAAAAAAAAAACCATAAAACAACAAATAATTTGAAAACGTAAGAATCTATCAAAAAAGCCTTGAAATGATCTTAAAACACTAAAAAAACACTTGAAAAAGCTGAAAACACCATAAAAAACAATATCTCTTAAAATCCTAAAAAACTAATGACAAAAGCTAATAAACATCGTAAGACCTCAAATCTCTTCAAAATAGAAGAATTTATCAAAACAACGTTAAAATAACCTTGAAACACTAAAAAACACTTGAAAAAGTATTAAACATCATAAAAGCAACTCAAATCTCTTCAAAACACTTAAAACTAAATGAAAAGTGTTAAAAACACCATAAAACAACCTCAAATCACTTGAAAATGAAAGAATCGATCAAAATAGCCTTGAAATATACTTGAAACACTCAAAAACATATAAAAAGAACGAAAACACCATAAATACAACTCAAATCTCCAAAATACAATCCAAAACAAATGAAAAGGCTAACAAATAGCTTAAATCAACCTCAAATCTCTTCAAGATGCAAGAATCTAACAAAAGAGTCTTGAAAGGACCTTAAAACACTCGAAAACACTTGAAAAGGCTAAAAACTCTATAAAAACAACTCCAATGTCTTGAAAACATAAAAAAAATAAAAATGAAAAGGGCTAATAAATATCATAAAACAACCTCAAATCTCTTCAAGATACTAGATCTATATCAAAAGAGCCTTGAAATGACCTTAAAACACTCAAAAACACATGAAAGGCTAAAAACACCATAAACATAACTCAAATCTCATTAAAATAACAAATGAAAAATGGTAAAAACATCACAAAACAACCTCAAATAACTTGAATACACAACATTCTATCAAAAAAGCCTTGAAATGACCTTAAAACACTTAAAATACTTGAAAACGCTAAAAAGACCATAGAAACATATCGAATTTCTTAAAACCTCAAAAACAATTAAAAAAGGCTAATAAACATCATAAAACAACCTAAAATCTATTCAATACATAAGAATCTATCAATCAAAAGAGCCTTAAAATGACCTTAATATGCTCAAAAACACATGAAACTGCTAAAAACACTATAAAAATAATTCAAACCTCTTAGAAACCTCAAAAACAAAAGAAAAGGGCTAATAAACATCATTAAACTACCTCAAAGCTCTTCATAATGCAAGAATATATCAAAAGTATCGTGAAATGACCTTGAAAATCTCAAAACACATGCAATGGATAAAAAAACAATTAACACAACTTAAATCTCTTCAAAACACTCAAAAACAAATGAAAAGTGAAAAAAACACCATAAAACAACCTCAATAACTTGAAAACGTAAGAATCTATCAAAAAAGCCTTGAAATGACTTTAAAACACTCAAAAACACATGAAAAGGCTAAAAACACAAAAAAAAAACAAAAAAATCAAATCAAATCTCTTAAAAATGTAAAAACGAATGACAAAAGCTAAAAAACTTTGCAATATAATCTCAATTCTATTCAAAACAGAAGAATCTACCAAAATACCCTTAAAATGACCTTAAAACACTCAACAACACTTCAAAATTTATTAAACACCTTAAAAGCAACACAAATCTCTTCAAAACACTTAAAGCCAAATGAAAAGTCCTCAAAACACCATAAAATAAACCGAAATCACTTGAAAATAAAAGAATCAATCAAACTAGCCTTGAAATATACTTGAAACACTCAAAAACACATAAAAAGAATCAAAGCACCATAAATACAACTCAAATCTCCAAAATACACTAAAAAACAAAAGAAAAAGCCAATAAATATCTTAAATCAACCTCAAATCTCTTCAAGATGCAAGAATCTAACAAAACAGTTTTGAAAGGAGCTTAAAACACTCAAAAATACTTGAAAAGGCTAAAAACTTTATAAAAAACAACTCTAATATCTTGAAAACATTAAAAAAAAGGCTAATAAATATCATAAAACGACCTCAAATCTTTTCAAGACGCAAGAATGTATATCAAAAGAGCCTTGAAATGACCTTAAAACATTCAAAAACAAATGATAAGACAAAACACACCATTAAAACAATGCAAATCTCTTCAAAACACTCAAAAACAAATGAAAAGTGGTAAAAACACCACAAAATAATCTCAAATAACTTGAAAACACAAGATTCTATCAAAGGAGCCTTGAAATGACCTTAAAACACTTAAAACACTAGAAAACCCTGAAAAGACCATAGAAACAAATCAAATTTCTTAAAACCTAAAAAACAAATGAAAAAGCCTAATAAACACCAAAAAACAACCTAAAATCTCTTCGAAACGTAAGAATCTGTCAAAGCACTATTAAATGACCTTAAAACACTAAAAAACAAATTAAAATGCTGATAACACCATAAAAACAACTCAAATCTCTTTGAAATACTCTAAAACAAATAAAAGTAGCAAAAACACCATAAAGCAACCTCAAATAACTTGAAAACGCAAGTATCTTTAAAAATGGCCTTCAAATGATTTTAAAACACACAAAAACACATGAAAGTTAAAAACACTATGTAAACAACTCAAATCTCAAAAAATCTCAAAAACAAATGAAAAAGGCTAATAAACCTCATAAGACCTCAATTCTCTTCAAAACACAAGAATCTATCAAAAGAGTCATGAAATAACCTTAAAACACTAAAAAACAATTGAAAAAGGCTAAAAACACCACAAAAACCACTCAAATATCTTCAAAAGCCTCAAAAACAAATGAAAAGTGGTAAACAATATTATAAAACAGCCTGAAATAAATTGTAAATGAAAGACTCTATCAAAAGAGCTTTGAAGTGACCCTAAAACAGTCAAAACACTTGAAAAGTGTAAAAACACTATAAACACTCAATTGAGAGAACCTTAAATCACTTAAAAACATAAGAATCAATCAAAAGAGCCTTGAAAGGTGCTTAAAACACTCAAAAACACCTGAAAGTGCTAAAAACTTCACAAAATCAACTCTAATCTCTTGAAAGCCTAAAAAACAAATGAAAACGGCTAATAAACATCATAAAACAACCTCAAATCTCTTCAAGACGCAAGAATCTATATCAAATGAGTCTTGAAATAACCTTAAAACACTGAAAAACAACGCATGAAAAGACAAAACACGCCATTAAAACACGCAAATCTCTTCAAGACACACAAAAATAAATGAAAAGCGATAAAAAAAAAACCATAAAATAACCTCAAATAACTTGAAAACACAAGATTCTATTGGAAGAGCCTTGAAATGACCTTAAAACATTAAAAACGCTACAAAGACAATAAAACATATCGAATTTCTTAAAAAACCTCGGAATCGAATGAAAAAGGATGATAAACATCATAAAACAACCTAAAATCTCTTAAAAACGTAAAAATCTACCAAAAGAACCTTTAAAAGATCGTAAAACACTCAAAAACACATGAAAATATAAAAAACTCCATAAATACAACTCAAATAACTTGAATACGCAAGAATCTATCAAAAGAGAATTAATACGACCTTAAAACACTTGAAAACGCTTAAAAACTCCACAAAAAAAAGTCAAATCCCTGAAAAACCTCAAAAACAATTGAAAAAGGCTAATAAAAATCATAGAACAACCTAAAATCTCTTAAAATCCCATGATCTAACAAAAGAACCTTTAAATGATCTTAGAACACTCAAAAACACATGAAAAAGCTAAAAGCATCATAAAAGAAACTCAAATCTCTTCAAATACTCAAACACAAATGAAATGTGATAAAAACAACATAAAAAAACTGAAATAACTTGAAAACAAAAGAATTATAAAAAGAGCCTTGAAAAGACCCTAAAACAGTCAAAAACACTTGAAAAAGCTAAAAACATAATGAAAATAATCGAAAACTCTTGAAAACTTCAAAAACAAATGAAAAAGGCTAATAGACATCATAAAATAACCTTAAATCTCTTTAAAACGTAAGAATCTATCAAAAAAGCCATGAAATGATCTTAAAGCACACAAAAACACAAGAAATGTCTAAAAACACAATAAAACAACTCAAATTTTTTTCAAAACACAAACACAAATGAAAAGTTATGAAAAAACCATAAAACAACCTCAAATAACTTGAAAACATAAGAATCTATCAAAAGTGCATTGAAATGACCTTAAAACACTCAAAACTTGAGAAGGAAAAAAACGCCATAAAAAACAACACGAATCCCTTAAAATTTACAAAACAAATGAAAAGTTGTATAAACACCACAACATAAAACAATCTCAAATAACTTGAAAACATAGGAATAAATCAAAAAAGGTTTGAAATGACCTTAAAATACCCAAAAACACTTGAAAGGGCCAAAAACACCATAAAACAACTCAAATCTTTTTAAAACATCAAAAGAAAATGAAAAGTGATAAAAACATCATAAAACAACCTTAAAAACTCGGAAATATAAGAATCAATCAAAGAAGGCTAAAAAAGACCATAAAACACTCAAAAAACACTTGAAAAGGTTAAAAATACCATAAAAACAATTCAAATCTCCTAAAACCTCAAAACCAAAGGAAAAAGGCTAATAAACATCATAGGACTACCCAAAATCTCTTCAAATTGTAGGAATCTATCAAAAGAGTTTTTAAATGTCTTTAAAACACTCAAAAATACATGAAAAGGGTAAACATACAGAAAAAACAACTCAAATATTTTCAAAACACTCAAAAACAAATGAAAAGTGGAATTAAAAAATGCACTATAAAACAACCTCAAATAACTTTCAAACGCAAGAATCTATCAAAAGAATTTTGAAATAACCTTAAAGCACTCAAAAACCCTTGAAAAAGCTTGAAACACCATAAAAACAACACAAATCGCTTAGCATCTCAAAAGCAAATGAAAAAGGCCAATAAACATCATAACATAACCACAAAAACAATTTTAAGCCATTTCATGTGTTTTTCAGTGTTTGAAGGTCATGTCAAAACTCTTTTGATAGATTCTTACATTTTGAAAATATTTGAGGTAGTTTTATGATGTTTAGTAACCTTTTTCATTTGTTTTTGAGGTTTTAAAAGATTTAGGTCTTTTAATGATGTTTTAGGCCTTTTCAAGTGTTTTTCTTAGTATTTTAAGGTCATTTTAACTCTCTTTCGATAGATTCATGCATTTTCTAGTTATTTGAGGTTGTTTTATGGTGTTTTTACCTCTTTTCATTCGTTTTTGAGAGTTTGGAAGAGATATGAGTTGTTTTTATGGTGTTTTTAGGCTTTTCATATGTTTTGGAGTGTTTTAAGGTCATTTCAAGGCTCTTTTGATTGATTCAGGCATTTTGATAGTTTTATGATGTTTATTTTTTCATTTTTCTTTTTAGGTTTTTCAGAGAATTAAGTTGTTTTCATCTAGTTTTTATCATTTTCCTTTTTTTGAAAAAGTGTTTTATGGTTATTTCAATTGTCTTTTGATGGATTCTTGCTTTTCAAGTTATATGTGGTTGTTTTATGGTGTTTTCACCACTTTTCATTTATTTTAGAAAATTTTTGAAGAGATTTGGGTTGCTTTTGTGGTGTTGTTAACCTTTTCATTTTTTTTGAGTGTTTTAAGGTCATTTAAAGGCTCTTTTGATAGATTCTTATGTTTTTAAGTTATTTGAGGTTGTTTTATTATGTTTACTTGTCTCCTTCATTTGTTTTTGTGGTTTTTATGTGATTTGAGTTGTTTTTATGGTTTTTTGAGCCTTTTAAATTGTTTTTGAGTGTTTTAGGATCATTTCAAAGCTTTTATATATATATATATAAATATATAAATTCTGGCATTTCAAGTTATATGAGCTTGTTTTATGGTGTTTTTACAACTTTTTCATTCGTTCTTCAGTGTTTTAAGATATTTGAGTTGGTTTACTGATGTTTTTTACTTTTTCATATGTTTTTTAGTGTTTTAAAGCCATTTCATGGCTCTTTTGATAGATTCTTGTATTTTCAAGTTATTTGGGGTTCTTTTAGGGTGCTTTTAGCACTTTTCATTTATTTTAAAGAGATTTGAGTATTTCTATTGTGTTTTTAGTGTTTTCATGTGTTTTTTGAGTGTTTTAAGCTCATTTCAAAGGCGATAAGAATGTTCAATCCCTCCAGTTGTGTAGAAATTGATGAACAAAACTTAGAAGTATTAACCATGATGTAGTTAGTGTGTTGAGACTGGGAATTAGTTAGTAATCTACGGTCTAGGTTAGATGCTGAAGAGCAGACGGCCACAGATGGAGAGCATTGTGGGCCACTAGATACAGACTACTATAGAGAATTTCAACAAGGCAGCTAAGACATGTATGGATAGCAAAAGCCTACAAATGCTTCAGGATCTAGGATCAGTCTTGTTGACAAGGGCCAACACAGCAATGCAAAAAAGGTTGCAGCAGTGCCGAGTGCAGAAGAAGTTGCAGCAGTTATCAAGTATAGAAGAGGTCTCAACAGTACTGAGTGCAGACTAGGTTGCAGCAGACTAAGTGCTGTAGAGATGGTTGCCTAGGTTAGACAAGGATCAAAGGATTGGTTAAATCGAAGATTTGAGTTATGGAGAAACTGTACGGGATGACAATGATTATCGGGACTCCGAGGGTGACTCAGCCATAGGTGAGCCTCAGTGGCATCAGTCACAGCATTCACATCATTCTCATCATTCTCATCATTCTGGCCCAACTGCACCTATGTAGATCACTGCACCTCCTATGGACTCGTACACTGCTTATGAGTCTCTACATCGAGAGGTGGCTGACCTATGTGCTGATGTGACTACGTGTTTAGATGCTATTGAGCAGAGCCAGGAGGACTTTCAGCGCTGGCCCTTTGACTGTTTAGACAACAGATTTCCACCACCGTCTCCTCTTATGTGATTTTTCTTAGTAGTCAGTTTAGATTCCTGAGTTTGTATTTTTTTTTTTTTTTTTTTATTGAGACTGTACTTTGTCTTAACTTAGGAGAGCTTGGTCATTCCTAGAAATCCATTTATGATTTTGTTTTGAGTCAGTTGTACTTTTTTCTTTTTAGAGATGTATGAATCTTTCAATTTTATGCATTCTCGTTCTATTTTTATTGACTTAGTTCCCTTAATGCCCGTTTCATATGTTTAACGAACATAAGTAATGAATTTATTTCCATGAGATCATCACCTTTCATTCCTTCATTGCTCAATTATGCTTCTACGTCTGTTTTCTATTGTCTTCTCTCTTTCATATATATATATATATTATGTATGTGAGAGAGTGAGAGGGACTAATTTTTATTATCAAGCTGCGTTTTGTCAGATGTCGAACAATAACTTGCCAAGTGAAAGAGAAATCAGCGTAGTAAGTGTTGATAGATGCATCGAGGACATAGACGAGCAGATTGTTGACACGAACAATCCCATGGTGGCTCCTACACCTTGCAATTTCAACATCTTGAGGCGTAACATAACTGAGCTTCAAGAAAACCCTTTTATGCCATCTTTTCACTTATCCACCACTTGTAGGGGAGCATGGAGTGGTTTTTGAAAGAATTTTTAAATTTATGTTTATTTAACACCCATTTTTTCATGGTAACCCTTATGCTGTTTTTGGTTACTGGAGAATGTTCTAGACCTACTTAGAATGAAAGAAAAAAAATGAAAAAAGATAAAAAATCACAAAGGAATATTTAAAGGTGCTTTGTCCCTTACCTCGGTAATCAAAATTACCATCTACGGATAAAAGGGGGGACGTGATATTTGGTAATGTGAGCTTGGAAAAAAAGAAAAAAAAAAGATACATATCCAATAGGAAATCTAGACCTCCTTTGAGACCTTGGTGGCTTTGGGAACGATCCTATATAAGAAAGTAATGGGGTGGAATAAATGAATTTTGAAATTGAGTTTTCGAAAGGTTTTGTCTTGCTACATCTCTGGGAAATCTGCAAGGTGTGAAGGACCATGAGGGGGAATGATTTGAGGGGTAGCTAGATGTGGTGTGAATAGAGATGAATGGTGGCTTTGTGATGAATATTCCTTCGATATGTGTTTTGTGTTGTTTATTTTAGGCAATCTAATTACATTGATGCTCGAGCTATAGAAATTTTGAGTCTTGTTAATTTCAAGTTTCTTTCTTTGTTTTGAGTCTAGACTTTACTTAGGGACAAGCAAAGGTTTAGCTTAGGGGAATTTGATGTGTGCAAAAACACGCATCATTTATTTACTCTAAATTTTTGTTTTATGTCTAGTGTATTGTCTATTTAGTCTTGTTAGCATTTTTCTGTCTTGGAATGTTGGTACTACTGTGTTTTTATGTATTTGACAGATTGCATGAAATTTGAAACAAAACTAAAGAAGGATGAAGAAAATGACAAGTCATGAGCTCCAAGGCTGGAAATTCTAAATTTTTGTCGTTTCATGTGCCTCGAGAGCTAATATAGCAAAAGTTTCACATCGATAAGCTAGATTAGCGAGTTTTGATGTGTTGTATAAGTTTTTAGAATTTTTGGACGTCATTTAGTATTTTTCTTATTAGTTTTCGGCGATTAGCACACATGTGTCGCGACCACTACAGAGTATCGCGGGCAGATTGTTGTCGCGGGCGCGATGGCCAGAGGTCACGGGCACGACAGGTAATTTTCAGCAAATTTCTAGGTTTTTAATGCTTCGTGGGCATGACACTTGCTGTGTCGAGGCCGCGACTGTCTCCCAGATACAGAATATTAATTTTTAGTTGTTGGATCAATCTGTTTCGACCTATTCCTATAAATACATGTTGTTAGGGTTCTTCTCAGTATTCACAGAGCACAGAAATGGTAGGAGAGATCAAAGGAGGTAGAGACGCGAAGAGGAGAAGCTTTGGAGGGTTTTTTTTTTTTTATCAACTTTTCAAGGAGATTAGATCCGCAACTCGTTGTGTAGCATAGAACAATTGTTTGGAACACGTCATGTGCTGTAAAACCTTCATTCTCAGTTACTTAATCTCTGTAGAATGTTTGTTTTCAATGCTATGATTCATTCCATGTTTTGTTTGATTGATATGCGCCAGTAGTTCATTAGTAGGGATGCGTTGATGAACTTTGATGACCTTAGATCATGAGATGATGCGTATATGACTAAAACCAGAGATGTTAATGATGAATATGTTGCATGAAACCTGTTAGAACTATTGCATAACATATGTTTATTAGATTGATCAACTAATATACATAGGTTAGAGTTATAAATCGCGCTAAGTGATTTATTCAGTGGCAAGTTGATATAATATGATTCAAGCTAATTTTCATATATAATCAATGGTTTTGTATGCATGTGACATGATTAGTTTAAGCTAATTGCTATTCATGTTATGACTGGTTTTTCCATGTCTTGAATCAACTCTTTTGATTAAACCGTGTTTGAGCTAATTGAAATGGTTTTAATTTATTGAGTTAGTCTAACAATCCGAGCTAATGGGAAGTTAGAAGCTAACGAACGTAGTGAGTTAAGGCAAAATTCATTACAGCCATTCCATATTAAACATCACATCTAAAGTTTAGAAACATCCATGATTGATCTAAGTGACTCAAAGTAATTCAACCGTATTCCCTACATTTCTCCCAACTTAAGGAAACTCCTCTATATCTTAGCTCTTTCTTGTCTTCTTTCGATCTAGTTAGTTTAGCTTTAAGTTATTCCTTTTAAACAGTTTAACCACCCCCCAAAATTCTATCTTTAATCTTACCCCTTTCTTAGGATAGAAGTTACTTTAAGTTAAGGTCGACATTCGATGTTCCCTGCGGGATCGACCCCTACTTCTATATCTACATTAATATCTATAGCAGGGTAAAAAACAAATTTGCACGTTTTACGATGGACATGGAAGTCGTCATAATTACGTCCTTGGTTGGCTTCGCATCAACAAGTTTGTCAGAGCTGGAACACTTGAAATTTATGATTATCTGTCCAGAACAACCACAGGCAAAGCACCATCCCCCAACAGAAGCAGAAAGCCATGATGATGATGACATCATAGATGAAATTGCTAGAGAAGGCATCATGGAATAGTCCACAACAGAAGCACCAGCAGCAGAAGAGTCTGAATCAGCAAAGCCAACACCAACAACACCAGAACCAGAAGCATCGGCAGAGCTAGAAGAATTAGCAGTTAAGGCACCTATAGGAAACAAGCCAGAAACAGCCGAACCATCACACGCAGAGACAACAGTAGCAGAGAGGTCAGAAATAGAAAAATCAGCAGCAAAGGAATCAACAGCAGACATTCCAACACCATAAGGCATAGAAGCAGCAGAGGCCACCTCAGAGAAAAAGGAAGCAAACGATGAGCAAACTACTGCAAGAAGAGGGTTTATAGAGGTCACAACTCTTGATCTTACTCCAACACAAACAGAGGAGGTTGTCATAGTTTAAGATGAGTCACTTGATACTACTTCTTCACTAAAGGAAGGGCAAACTACAGACGACAACCCTTTCGAAGGGATGACACTTGAAGAAATCAAGAAGCAGTTGATGAGTGACACCTGCACAAGTCAGGAGCATATGTACACCCAAGGTGTATCCCCGATAAACCTAGTATTTTCACCTCCTTCTCCATTCGAATTGGTGTAGACCAGGGCAGATCCACCCTCAGTGGGATTCCCTCAAGGACTGCTCTACAATGGCATATCTGATATCCTAATGACACCCCAGACTGCAGTCTGAAGTCTGAGGCAAGCCCTTGAAGAAGTTAGATTGACACCAATCCATGAAAGGCCATCCTCTACTGCAAGAACAATGGTCACAACTGACATTCCTGTACATCATCAGTCATCTCCATCAGAAACTACAGTGGAGTATAGACCGAGGCAACTGGATCAGGAGGTTTACAACATGCATCAGTGGACAAAGGATGCATTCAAGGATCTTCTTAATAGACTCCAACAAGATGCAGACGAGCTGGAAGCTGAGAAGAATACCAGAATCAAATACTTCTCAACCAAATCCAAAGGGGCAATGCCCTAAATCTCCAACAGTACAGGCTTAGTTCTTTAAATCTGAACAAGCTAAGGTGCCAACACTCAGCTGACCTTCGTAGACTGCAAACTTCTCTGAAGACCACTCAACAGCAACTCAAGAAACACATCCTCAACAATGACAGAAGGCTCAGCTTGCTAGAAACCAAGATTCAGCTTGAAACTGCCAAAGCCACAGTTGCTCAACAGATAACCACTTTTGAACTAAAAGCCCTTCGATCTACAATCGAAGCCCTTACAGCAGCACTAGATGCTAACAAAAAGGTAAAGAAGCCAGCAGAGAAAGGGAAAGAAGCAGCAAGGTCGTCTGCGGAAGAGCTCAAAAGAAAATCAACCACTGCAGCAGAAGGGGAGAGGCCTGCAAAGCAAAGATCCCCATCAAGACAAGGATCTCAGGGAGCAAACCCTACAAAGGAGGTGATCAAGGTAAAGATCTCAAGGGGAGCAGCCCCAGGGGGAGAAAAGAAGGCAGCAAAGTATATCAGACGGTCAGCCTCAAAAGCGCAGCAGAGGCAGAGAGCATCACGGGTAAGAATGATACATCCTTTGCTGCACTTTAGTCTTAGAAATAGGATTAAGTTTTTAAAACAAATAAAATTGGTAAGCTTGTTGTTTTACTTTGGAGTTTTGTTAGCATCAATTTAGGAGGAGATTGATAGGAATGTGCAATCCCTCCAGTTATATAGAAATTGATTAACAAAACTTAGAAGTATTAACCATGATGTAGTTGGTGTGCTGAGGCTGGGAATCAATTAGTAATCTACAGTCTAGGTTAGATGCTGAAGAGCAGACGGCCACAAATATAGAGCATTGTGGGTCACCAGATGCAGACTACTATAGAGAATTTTAGCAAGGCAGCTAAGACATGCATGGACAACAAAAGACCTATAAATGCTTCAGGATCTAGGATCAATCTTGTTGACCAGGGCCAACACAGCAATGCAAAAATAGTTGTAGCAATGCTGCGTGCAGACGAAGTTACAGCATTGATCGGGTGTAGACCAAGTTGCAGCAGAGTGAGTGCAACAGAGATGGTTGCCTAGGTAGGACAAGGATCAAAGGATTTGTCAAATCGAAGATTTGAGGTATGGAGAAACTGTACGAGGATCACCATGAAGCTGATCTGTCAACATCAGATCAAGTATAGTCATGGGTTCATTCCCTAAGCCTATTAAAGGGGATCAAAGCGCTCAAGGAATAGAGCTGTTAATTAACGATTTGAACATATAAAAACATACGAGAAATCTGAATTCAAAGCTATTCAAGTGAGCTGAATTGAAGAAATAGGAAGAAGAAAGTTAACTAGTCTGCTCTGAAGAACAAAGCTGCAGTAGAGTCCAGTGAAGGATCTGTGCAAGGGTCTAGATTCTTTTCCTTTGGCAAGTTGTAAACTTGTGAAGGGGCTGTCTTGTAAGCCAAAAAACAAAAAGATAGTGAACTAACCTCTTGGATTGACTGCACTGGTCACCAAGGGGAGACTGGACTAAGCTCTCGCTTATCTGTTGATAATGAGTATCTAAACTAGTATAAAACCATGTGTTCTTGTCTTGCTTTACTTCCTTTTGCATATTAGAACTGTTAGAAATTAATTAAACAGCACAAAGAGACAAGCTTTCAAAGCACAAGTCTCTGCAGTAGACATCTCCTGTAGTCTGCAAGGATAATTAGTGTATTCTGATTGAACATTTTGCTGCATCACTTTGAAAATTTTAAAACAACCTATTCATC
>JAOVYX010015132.1:0-29118 GCA_035668315.1 Drosera spatulata
AGGTTGCGGGGGTGGTGGTTGTGGTGGTGGGTCATGAATTTGTTAGGGTTGGATCCAGAGCAACGTATATTTTTTCACTGTACTTGATTTCTCGTTAATTTTTTCCCAAGGTTGAAGATAATGTAGATTTTTGTTGCATGAATTAAGCTTTACTCGCACGAATTGATGTGCTTTTTAAATTCAATCAGTAAATCACATTTTTTTTATTTTATCCTTTAATCTATCTATATAATTAAATCGAAAACCGTAATCAATCAAACAAATTTCTAAACATCATATCGGCATCGTATACCGTGGCAACATCGACCTGTAACCACTCCAGCGGCGAACTCGTCCCCATGCCAAGACCTTTCACCATGCCGGCGATGAAGTATCCGGCAAAGGAGACAGACTCAAAAACCATACTCTCCTTTTCGTCTCGCCCTCATCCACTAACGAGCCACCTACCACCATCGTCCCCTCTCTGTCGTCGTGCCCTTCTCGACCACCCTGACTCCACGATGAGGATCAGGCATCCCACCTACCACCGCACCAAGCATTGTCGCCTGTTGCTAATTGTAACTCAACACTAATTTCGACGATGCGGGAAGAAGATATATGAGAAGAAGAAATATGTGCACTAGTGTTTCACTTTTTTTGATGTACTGTTTATGATCTTCGAACGATAATGGAGTAACAATCGTCATTAAATTTACATAGAGTTACGAGTTTCACGTCGATTGGTGCTGGACTATCATCTCGAGACAATTCCATTTTTCGGATCTGATATCATAAACAGATTTCTTAGTTGAAAAATGGATATCGATTTTTAACATCATCAAACAAAACCAGCAATCTTGTCTTTTTTTAAACAAATTTTGACAAAAACGAAATCTAATTATCTATATTCCTTCATAACATATCATGAAATGTGAGATTGTTGGATGATGTCGTGGTGGTCGATATGATTGATGGAGAGAAATGCATGCAAATCAGTAACGTGAAGCTACAATGCAAGGACGGTCAAGTAAAATTCATGACAAACACCATATCAATGCGGACGAATTTGATAAAAATCGATAAAAAAATATGGACGGATTTGATGAGAACCGAGGTAGTGATGGTGGCTGAAGGATGGTGGAAGTGAGTGGTGACGGACGAAATGGTGGCTGAAGAACAAGAAGGAATAATAATGGACGCAAAATGATTTGGGAAGAGACATTAATGACATTTCTCATATTTTAGGACTTAAATATATGCATTATTTTGTTTAGGTATGTAGATGTATGTTCAAACTAATTGGATACTACATTATAGGTGACAGTTTTAATTGAAATTTTACATCAATTTGTGGATATTTTAATACTGAATAACTATTTATGAAATGAAGAAATGAAAATTAAAAAATATTTTACAAAATTAATTTTTTTATAGTTTATATCTTAAGTTTTTTTTAATATGAACTATATTTTAATTTTATTGTGTTTATTCTAATACTGTCTACGATACAAAATAATCATTTATCTTTCGCCACACTTCTCCGGCTCAGCTCATTCCCGTCGCCGGCGATCTTCCTCCGGCGAATCGGGGGCTCCCGGCCGACGGCGAACAAGCGAACCGACGACTGTTGAAATCTCTTCTTATCACCGCTGATTGTTCCTCGATCTCGCCGGCGTTGGCGTCGCATCGACTGGTGAAAGTTCATTTTGATTTTCGTCTTCGATTTTGAGGTACAATATTCCTCATTTCGATCTTCATTTCAAATGAAAACGTTCGTTGAACTGAAATCGAATCCCTGATTTTCAACTGATTAGTTCGCTTTGTGATCGGAAACGTAACGTGTTTTTGGATTGTGAGAGTAGTGATCGGAAACCCTAATCACTGTTTATGTACGTTTACTTTCGATTAGCAAGTTCTGTTGATTATGTGACTGCGGTGGTTGCTGCGTATCGAGATTCCAGAGTTTAGGGTTTGGTGTTTAGGATGGATGCTCGAAGAATGAATGGACGAATTTGGTGAAGTGGAATTGTTGGTAATTATGTGGCAGCTTGTGTATGGAATCGAAGATGATCGAGTATTTGATTATCGGAGACGTGAATTTATTGTGGAAGACGATGATTTTTCGGTGTGGTGTTGGATATATTTTGGTGCTTTGTTATGTTTTCTAGGTGTGATTGGAATATCGTCTCCTTATTTATTTAAGGTTTATCTGTAGGTATCATGGCTGCTAGTGTTGTGATAAACGCTTGCCTTGATTCCATTCGAGAGGTGAGGGTCTTGTTCTCCTCTGTTCAGCAATGTCATGGCTTCGTATATGGTTGCTTCATAGATTTATGGCGTTGTTCTTTTCAATATTATGATGTCTCTGAAGTGATTCTCCTCTGGATAATACTTAGATAGCA
This sequence comes from Drosera spatulata, assembly GCA_035668315.1. Lineage (NCBI taxonomy): Eukaryota > Viridiplantae > Streptophyta > Magnoliopsida > Caryophyllales > Droseraceae > Drosera > Drosera spatulata. The sequence goes on from JAOVYX010015132.1 coordinate 2,382, forward strand.
GAGCAGGCCCAGGGAGCGGTGGTTTACTTGGATGCTGGATGCACCGAGAGTTTCCAATTTGTCGGGGCTTTTCCTTTGCTTTTGGAATGCGGAGCACGATGCATTTGCAGCTTGGAGAATATGAGCCCCCTTGACCAGGTAATGAACACCATATTAATTTCCATAATTTCACTCTCCATCAGATGCTCTTAATTTTTTCCTCCCTCACTTTGTCATGATATCTATGATTCTTATACATACAACCGCCTTTTCCCAAAAAATAAAAATTAAATTTAATAATTTCCTTTATTGTGCTCGCCCTAATTTTGATGGGAAATTGTGGGGACTCAATGCTCAGAATTACCATTGTATTTTCGTTGTTTTGATCTTTAACGTTCCTTCTCCATCTTTTTCATTTTCATTTTCCCTTTTTTCTGGACTGGACGGATATGATAGAATTTGTTTTAATCTTCCTTCAGGTTGTTGATTGGAATGCAGGTACAGGTCCGGCGACAAAAATTGTCATTATGACATCTCGGCTTCTCAGTGATACACATAGATATGTATTACGCTGCCTCAGTGGACATCATGCTGTTCGTCATTGTTCCATATTCACTTCTATCTCAGAGGTACCTGCATAGTTTGCTAAATATTGGATTGCTTCTTCAATTCTTTCTTTATCCTTCAATTCTTTTTTTATCCTTTAATGCAACGCTTTTTCATTCTGCAATTTGGTTTCCAGCTTTGACAAAGATGCTCATGTGGGGATACTTTCCCACTCGTGATTGTTCAGTAACCACTCTGAAATACCTCATGCATCATTAAGGAACTCCTTTGCTGATTTGAGTATCAGACATAGAGGATGCTTATGTAAATTGAACTTTGTTTCGTCATGTGTGGTTCAGATGTCACACTCAGCGTATCCTGATTCACCCCTGGGACCGGATGCTTTCTGTGAATACCAATCCTTGTTGATCCAAGATTATGAGGAGCTCCAGAATAGACATAAAGAAATCATGGGTAAAGTAAAAGAGAAGAAGTCCGTGGAAAGTCCAGCTTCAGAGGACGAAGGGTGGCCACAACTTGATGACATGGACATATCTCAACACGCTGCCAGTCCCAATGCAGGAAAAGACGTAGAAGTTGGCAGAGAAGATGAAGAAGCACCGGAGCAACATTTGAGAGTGTCTGTGCTTCACTTTCCTTTGATATTATGTCCTTTATCACCGAGGGTTTTTGTTTTGCCTTCTGGGGGATCAGTCGCTGAAGCAGCTTTATCATCGGAACATCAAGATTCTCTTAGCCCTGGGTTGCCTCCATTAAGCACAGGAGTGACAACAGATGGTGATGATGTTCCCGGAGCTACTCTTACAGCACATTTTCTTTACCATTTGGCAGCCAAGGTAATAATCTTGTGGTTTTGCAATTTTAGCTGGTCTTTCTAATACCATTGCTTCCTCTGGTCTTCCCCCTCCCCTTTTTCTTTTTTCTTTTCTCAAAGCTTTATTCGTCTTCTTTTCTTGCAACTAAAACAACAATAAACAATTTTTAACCTAGTCTTTATCTCGTTTTCCCGTTCTTCTCTATAATATACAATGTCCCTCTGTGAGGTGAAAACAAGTCATGTTTTGTCGCAAGATTCTTAAAGCTCGTTTTGGATCCTCGCTCTTTTGAGCGATAAGTGTTCCATTATTTCACATCTAATACAGAAGCCCCAGCAGTTCTGTATACATATTCAATTCGTTGAATCTGTAAGGTGTGCTTTTGGTCCAGCAAGCGTTACTCCTTATTCAACAAGGACTTAGTATTTGAGCAATTAGTGCTTAAAGTTTGCTTGCACAATTTGGTTGCAATATCTGCATCAACATGAGTGAGATATAATGATTTTCTTGGTCTTGTGAAGGCTTAGTGGTAGGATCTTATTATATCCTAATATTTCATAATTTTTCTGGTTCTTTTCAATTTATAGATGGATCTAAAGCTGGAAATATTTTCCCTTGGTGACGTATCAAAAACAGTGGGAAGAGTTTTGACAGACATGTCAAGCCTTTATGATGTGGGTCGTCGAAAAAGATCAGCCGGTTTACTGCTGATAGATCGTACCCTGGATCTGTTAACCCCTTGTTGTCACGGCGACTCCTTTTTTGATTGGATATTTTCTGCCTTGCCTCGTCGTGAAAATCCAACACCTGCTAGCGTCGGAAAAAATTCTGAAGGTCATCAGAGACATACTTCTACTGTACAGCGTTCCCCTCTCGATGTTCAGGTACCTCTTGACAATATCATTGGGCTTGGAGATTCTGGAGACGACAACTTCCGACTCTTGGAAAGTATTGAAGCTGTTCTTCGTGGATGGAACTCCAGCAGTTCAGCCTCCAAAGCTCAGGATTTAGTTGATCTAAAGTCCAAAATTCATGATCAGATGCCCCTCCATGCTAAAAGTGAGTATCTGAGTGGTTCTTTTGTTGCATCAGAAAATTTTCGAGGAACACCATACCTGGATGTTCTACTAGATAGAAGAATGAAAGATGGAGCTATACTTGTTCGTAAGTGGCTCCAAGAAACTCTGCGCAAGGAAAATATCGCTTTAAATTTGAAGTCTCGCCCGGCCTGTGTCACAAAGTCAGATTTGGAACCAGTTATAAAAGCTCTGGCAAAGCTTGATGCATCTTTGCTAAGGAATAAAGGTATTATTCAGTTAGCAACTGCTGCACTCCTGGCCCTTGATGAAGCCCATTCTGCGAAATGGGATGCATTCGTAAGCGCCCAGAAAATGCTGAATGTATGTGCTGTAGACACTACTCAGAATCTTGCCGCTCAAATTGGTGATCTTATCCATCAAAGCATGGTAGCTGGCACTCAGCCTGGGAGATTGAACTCCTCTGAAGGTTTGCTCTCTTTCAAGGACGCTTTGCTTCTTACAATTATTGGATATATCTTGGCTGGAGAAAATTTTCCTACATCAGGATCAAGTGGCCCTTTTTCTTGGCAAGAGGAGCATTCATTGAAAGAAGCTATTATCGATGCAATTTTCGAGAACCCATTGTTAGCTAAGCTGAAGTTTGTTCATGGTCTAGTTGACGAGCTTGAGGCCTACAGAAGCAAGCTAAGCTCAAAAGAAACCGAAGAAGAGCTCGAAAATGAATTGTCCATCGATGACCTCGATGATGATCAGTGGGGAAAATGGGGAGATGAGGATGCTGAAGATGATAGTAACAAGGAACCAGCCTATGACGATATGCAGCTCAAACTGGAGCTACGCGACAAGGTTGATAACCTTTTCCGACTCTTTCATAAATTATCCAGCTTGAGAAGGAAAAATTTACCACTAAGGGATAGTCCATTAGTTTCGGAAGGTGGCTTCAACGGAGATTCGTATGAAAGTAAAGGGCTGCTTTACAAGCTATTGACAAGGGTTTTGGGGAAATATGATGTCCCTGGCTTAGAGCACCACTCATCCACGGTGGGTAGACTTTTTAAAAGTGGGCTTGGGAGGTTTGGCCTTGGTCAGGTGAAACATCGATCGGATCTCCTGTCATTAAATTCTATTTGAGATTTTCGTCAAGCCTGTATATGCTGAAATTCTTTTCCCACTTTCATCATGCAGGCGAAGCCAAGTCTAGCAGATCAGAATGTTATCCTAGTTTTTGTTGTAGGTGGAATCAACGGTCTAGAGGTTAGTGTTATACTGATATTCATTATTTCGTTCATCCATGACTTTGGCATTCGTTCACAGATCTGTTCATGATTAAGATGCATCATGAACTCCTTCCATTTGTACTTTAGTTTGAATTCAAGTGAAACTGTGAAGTTTGTAGCAGATGTGGTTTGGCTGTTCATTTTACATTTTTACTTTATCTCGTTTGGTTAGTATGGTGTTCAGTGTTGCTGAACTTTTACGCTATATAGTCCAGTAAAATATCTTCCTCCATTCTTCTATAGGTGCGAGAAGCATTAGAGGCGTTATCAGAGTGCGGAAGGCCAGATATAGAACTGATTGTAGGTGGCACGACTCTCCTGACTCCAGATAACATGCTGGACTTGCTAGTGGGAAGTGCGAGTTATTTTTAGTTGTCAACTAATGTCGGTATGTTTCTCCTCTGGATGCATTGGTCTTTCTGTTGGTATTTTCATAATCTGATAGATATCTATACTTCCTTTCTCTTCCCCTTACGTGAAAATGTTATGTCAATTTTGTAAGGTCGCACAGTCAGAGGAGTGAATATAGAAAAACATAGCAAAAAACTTCTGGCCATTATTCCTATGTGATATTATAGCAAGTGTGTAGTTGGAATTCTATGGCCTCTATTCTTAGCACTTGGTGTCCCGCACCGAATTGATTTATCCAGTTGGACTTCAGAACTCATCTATGATATAGGTTAGTGTATTGTTCAATAGCGAAGTTAGCGTATGAAGATTGAAATAATATCGTCGTATGTTCTACGGAGACTCGATTCTTGGCATAATTCATGTCGGAAACCCTGCTTCCTTCCTTCTTCCTAACTACCCCGTTCCAAGCTGTAAATTGAAAGGGTTTCTCCAGTTTTCTTAACTTGAAAAGGAAAGGATTTTAGACTTGATCAAAGTCCACTTAGTTGGTCAATTCTTCAGTCAAATCCCCTTCTGCTCTCCAGCTTTAATGAGCTTGCATCCACAAGACAAGTATTTTCAAGGGTGGTTTTTGACTTTGTTGGAATGCTACTCCGGATACGAAGTTAACGGGTTGGCCTAACAAGTCTCGGAAATATTGCCTACCATCCGGGGACATGCTTGGCATATCGATAAGCACTTGTGTCAAAGATGTCTTGATTAGAAGTTCAAATCTTAATCATAAGGTGTAGCCAAATGCTAGGCAAATCGAGGGTTTTTACATACCGTATTTTGTCCATCGTTTTCACCGAAATATTTCAAAGGGATCATTTTGTGTCGAAACTTTTGGTGTCAAAATCTATGGGCTTGTGGTTGCCACAAGCGGCTTGTGATTACAATTTCCAGAAGAAAGAAATGGGAACATATACTATTCAAACTGTGACAACATTTCTAACCAATCTAATTAAAGCAGTTTGAATTTCGGCCCGTATTTGGTTATGCATCGTAATATTGTGTCACTATTCGGCGACACAATGATCTATGGACGTGGGTTATATACTTGGCCGTTCATATTATGATGATGCAGATTGGCATGTTGTATGATTCGTCTGTTACATTGGTTTGCGTTACCTGTAATTTCATGGTTATACTGGTAATGTGTGTATATAACTATTGCAGATTGTTCGCTGTATCGACTTCTTTTTCCGCATCGTGGGTTAAGACATTCAGGTTTACCCGATATCACTGTTGTTGTTCCTTGCACTGTCGTATAGAATCAATATTATAGTGCTTTGGAATACAGCGTCTCTTTGTTGTTCGAGATATGAGTAAAATTATGTATATTTCATTATTCTAGACCCTGTCATTGAGGAGACCACTGTAGTTGATGTCCACGACCATATTTTATTTTTACATTTTTGGTCATTTTCATGCTGGGGATCATGAGCTAACTACATACATGTTAGTCGTTACAGCATTACGAGTTACTAATATTACTAGAGTAATGATCCGTGCATTGCCCGATAAGATATCATAACAATAGATATTATACATAGTAAATATAATCCGATGTAAATCATATACTATATTGAAAATATAACTTGATGATTTTTTTGAAATAATTTAACATTTATTGATAAATTAATGCAAGTTTTTTGAATTATATATTGTTATTTTTATGTATTGATTATATTATATTATTCAAAATCGATTTTAAGTAAATCATTCTAAAAATAGGCTCATGAAATATACTATTGGTAAAATAGTTATGGTTAGATTGATATAAGATAAAAAATTTCTACAAGATATAAGGATCGCTTTGGTTAGATTTGTTATTAAATTATAGTGATATAAGATTTAATTTTAAATTTTTTAAATGATTGTATAAAATTTATAAGATGTAATTATTTTTGTTTCAGAATTTGTACATATGATGTTAAGATTTTGTTTGTTTGTTTATTTATTCATATTTTTGTTCGATTAATTAAGTTAGATTTGTTATTTATTTTTAAAATTTAATCTTAATAGTTTAACTCGTAATAAAAGATTAGATATTTAGTTAATAAAGAATTTTTTTTGATTTAAATAAAATAAAATGTTATATGTCGTTCGAATAATTTAACATCTGAATATTTTATGTAATTATATATGTAATAGATAATAGATTGCGTCAGATGGTTTCTCTCAGGATGCTTGCCACAATCCGAGTCGCTAGCTTAACATTGACCCATTCAATAGCTTCTTTTATGTCTTGTATATGTGATCTCAAATACTTCTATTACTCCCTTCGCTTTATAATTTTTTACAGTAAGTATATATTTTATATTATTTTATATGTATGAATGTAATTCTCGTTTTCATATCAAATCACGTCTGATTATCTCTAAATATATATTAAGTACGTAATTTACATAATGATTGATATTTCACGATAAATTTATAAAAAAAAATTAGATTTAATCGTCGTGTGATGCGTGTCGAATTTTATCTCTATATATTTGCAAAGTCAAATCGTTGTAAAATTTTGGGACCAAGGACAATGTATTATTCCCCCCGTTCCATATATTTTGTAGCATTTATTTATAGTAGTAAATTTAGATCTATCTTTTTTTTATTTAAATTTTAATTTTTAATCACATATTCATTTTTTTCTTGATCTTCTTTAATTCCTAACTACATATAACATTTCAAAAATTTAGGATATTCATGAATGACAAAACGATGCAAACTATATGGAACGGAGGAAGTATATTGTATGAAGTATGAAGATTTTGCCGTGGTACGACTTGTAAGGAAAAGAGCATGTCAACGTGATGATGTTGTTCGTTTTGTTGTAAAATAATTGTAATTTCTGGTTGACTATAAACAGGTATACTTAAAAACTAATGTCCATAAAATATGGCAATTGCTATGCATGATTGAGATTGAGACTTTTTATTAACCCTAAACTAGCAATCCACTAATATATATAGAATCCACAGACCACAAAAAAAAGTTTAAAAGATTTCGATGCGTAATGGTACAACAAGGATTTCAGAAGCACTGAATGAGTTTAATACTTTGTCGAGGAGAGCATGTAAAAGTTAAGTTTGTTTAGCATATAAAACCCCTTTTACAACCATACCCAAATGTCAATGACAACACTTACCTAAATGCTTTAATGGTGGATAAAGTTTGAAAACAATGAAATATACCTAAATTTATCTTTATTATAGTGAAAAAAACATAAATATACCAAATTTGGCGTATTTGAGAAAAAAAAAGGGTGAACAAATAGAAATAGATAGTCAACCCTTTTTTTAATCAGTTCCAATCATGTAGTTACCATTTACAAATTCATATACTATACCCTTTTGTCTGGTCTTGCAACTTTAAAATAAGTAACAAAATAAAAGTCTCAGTAAACGAACGCGGTTCAAGCACTGAGCTGCAACTTTTGACGTCCATGGCCATTCAATACCATCTCATCATCTCCAGGTTCTCTCCTTTAAACTGGGACTCATTTTCCCCTCATCATCAGCTCAAAGTTCATTCAACAAACTAGCATTTGATCAAAAAGCTTGTAACATTGTAACATGGCCTCATCTTTGATACACTCGATGTTAACGATGTCGTTTGTGATCACGTCGTGCTTCATTGTGCATCATGGTGGCATTGCGAATGCACAGCTCTCCCCGAATTTTTATGCTCAAAGTTGTCCTAATGTTGAACAGATCGTGCTACGTACCATGAGGCAGGCTATGGCAAATGAGCCTCGTATGGCCGCCTCCCTTCTCCGTCTGTTCTTTCACGATTGCTTTGTCCAAGTGAGTATCATCTCTTACATACACTAATGTTCATGCAAAACTATAGCATCTGATTGTCCTGTTAAAAACTCAAGTTTCAGATAAGACTCACACTATTTCTGTCTTGGTATTGACATGACAATGATTATCACAGGGCTGTGATGGGTCAGTACTTCTGGATGATACAACGACTTTTACCGGAGAGAAGGGTGCACTCCCAAATAAAGGCTCGCTCAGGGGTTTCGAGGTGATCGATGCCATCAAGGCCAATGTCGAAGCTGCTTGCAGCGCAACTGTATCATGTGCCGACATTGTTGCACTTGCCGCAAGAGATGGAGTTGCCTTGGTGAGTGATTTGCTCATCGTACACTATCATCGTCTAGGGAATAAAAGTAAATTAGATGGGGAGTAATAATGTGAAACACTTTCCGTGGACTGAAAAACTCAAGACAAATAGCATGAAAAGCATAACAGAGAAATGTATAAGATTTCCCGAATTATGGATGACAAATTAATAAAAATCAACTCAATCATGTTCATAACGCTTTGTCCTATATCAGCTGGCGAGCTAGGGATCGCTTCTAACATTGGTTGTAACTTTGATCCCGAAATATATATGTGCAGCTCGGAGGACCTGTGTGGAGCGTACCACTAGGACGGAGAGACGCCACAACCGCAAGCCTAACTGGAGCCAACAACGAGCTGGTTCCACCATCCGCCGGTCTTCCTCTAATCATCTCTTGCTTTGCTGCCAAAGGCCTAGACACTCATGACATGACCGCTCTCGGGAGCCCACACAATAGGCCAGGCCCGTTGCGTCACCTTCAGGACCCGAATCTACAATGATACCGACATTGCTCCTAGGTTCGCTGCAAACCGCCAGTTCACGTGTCCCCTGTCCGGAGGTGACGATAACATGGCCCCTATAGACATATCTAGTTCTCTTCGTTTCGACAATGGATACTACCAGAATCTATTGACTAGGCGCGGGCTCTTCCATTCTGATCAAGAACTATTTAACGGCGGATCACAGGATTCGTTGACTGAGGCCTATGCGTCGAAGCCTGGACTGTTTTTCAGGGATTTTGTTAATGCTATGATCAAGATGGGAAACATCAATGTGCTTACGGGAACAAATGGGCAGATTAGATTGAACTGCAGGGCAGTTAATTCGGCCTAATCATGATTAGTTTATCAATCGATGCAAGGTGATCTGGCCAAGGGGAAGCCAAAGGGTGGATTAGTAGACACACTGATACAAGTGTTTGTTTAGTTTACAAAAATGTATTTGTTGTTAGATTTAAGCGAAATGAATGGAGCAATGGCACGATAAAATATCGTTTTATGTAAAATTATCGTGAAAAATTAATGATAATTTAAGTATATATTATAATCTTAAGTCAATGTTATAATTTTTTTACGTCATTAAAATTAAAAATAAAACTTTTTAAAATACGTATTGAATAATATACTTTTAAAATAATATTATAATTTGAATAAAACTAAGGGAATTTGGAGTGAACCAAAAGACCAGAATATCTTTCATCTACCTTAATGTTACCGTTACTTACAAAAACACAAGTACAACGGCTCTTTCGCGGCTTCGCCCTCCCATCTGCTCCCCCTTTCTCCTATTTCTCTCTCTAACCAATCCAAAAGGTAGAAAAAAAGAAAAAGAAAACATTGATTGAATGATGAACAGAAAGCCAGAAAGGGACAGGGACAGACAGTGAACACAGAAAGCGAATTCAATTCAATTTACAATTTAAAATAAAAATTAAAATAAAAATAAAAGATCGAAATAATGAAGAGGGAGGGAGTGAGCAAGTGGTGTAGTGTGGCGATAGATAGATAGATAAAAAGAGAGAGGCGTATTGCATAGCTGGAATTCACATGGCCTCGCTCCTCTCTGGCCCCACCTCACTCGCTTGACTCACCGCCGTGCTCCCACGCGCCGCCGCCGCAGCCATGGCCGATGACAAGGTAAACACCACCACCAACATCACCGAGGCGGCGAGTTCAATAGTTTTGATTTCTTTGTGTGGAAGTTTGAGGTGTTGGTTCGCGAACTATGGTCTACTGCTATGTGTTTGTTGTGATTTCGATTCGAGATTTGTGTTGGAATTGTGTTGATTTGAGTGAGAGTTTGGATGCGTGTTTGGTTTGGTGTTTGTTTTTGTGGATTTGTTGTGTGGTTGATGAGCTGTTTTGGGTGAACGAGGCGATTTGGTGTGGTGGTCAGGGTTTCGTGTTGATTTATGTTCTCAGGTTTTGTGTAAGTTTTATTTCTGAAATTGTTTTGAGCTTTTTTGCGTGAATGAAATTCAATAATTTGTGTTTGTTGGGATACAAATAACATGGCTTATTATCATTAGTTCAGAATTTTGGTAGAACTGGTTTCTCTTTCAAAGCAGATATGAATGTGGGGTCATGAGTTATGTGACGGGAAGGTAGGGAGGAATTGGATGATTATGTTCTGTGATTGTTCTTTAGTGAGTCTTTCTAAGGCTTCCCGTGTTCAGGAGCGCTAAGATCTTGTTGCTAGAACTGCTTAGGGGTAATTGCTCTTGTTTGTGTTTTCGTGACCTTCTTTTGCTTTCGAATGTTCGTTTCTTATCGTGGTTCGATTTTCTTGTGGTTTTCATACTGGTGTAATTTTTGGATTCTTTATCTTTTCCTTCTGTTTGAGGGAATTGCTTGTTTGCAATGCAACAGTAACCTTTTGGTTATTTTGCAGGAAATGCCAGCTGCTGTGATACAGGGAAATGATCAAGTTACCGGCCACATTATCTCCACTACCATTGGTGGAAAGAATGGTGAGCCAAAAGCGGTAAGCATGGTCTTTTCTCTCCATGTCCCTTTCTCGTGATTGAATATTCGCCAGAAAAAGTATGTCGCGATGTTCTTCTCTGCACTGTGTAGTTATATCAAGTTTGAAGGGTTGTACTATTGCCGTTGTATTAACTTTGATTCTGTTGCAGACAATAAGTTATATGGCCGAACGCGTTGTTGGTACAGGATCATTTGGGGTTGTGTTTCAGGTATGACAATATTCTCTTTCTTTGACCAAAGAGTTTCTGAGATTGATCTTGGAGGCATGGGGAAGGAATTAGAATGTCAGAATATTGATTCATGAAATGCATAAATGCGTATATATAAGAGATAGTTGATTTTTCATAATGGGGTACGCGCTATGTCAGCTTAAGCACTACACTTACTCGCCATGGTAGTCATGTATGGCTACATCTTTTTTGTAGCCTAAAGGTTACTGACATAATTTTAGTGTTGTTGTTCCTTTCCTATTTTTTCTTGATGACAGTTGCTTTTCCACAGGCGAAATGCTTGGAAACGGGAGAGACAGTGGCCATTAAGAAGGTCTTGCAGGATAGGCGTTACAAAAACCGTGAGTTACAATTGATGCGTTTGATGGATCACCCAAATGTCGTTACCCTCAAGCGTTGTTTCTTTTCGACAACGAGTAGAGATGAACTCTTTTTGAATCTGGTCATGGAATATGTGCCTGAGTCTTTGTACCGTGCCCTTAAGCATTACAGTAGCGTGAATCAAAGGATGCCACTTATATATGTTAAGCTTTATACTTATCAGGTATCTTTAGTTACACGCTTCAACAATATCTGGATAACATGCTCACTTGATCTAATAGTCGTGTCGATATTAAATTTTTGTTGTTACCTTGCAGATATTTCGTGGGTTGGCATACATCCATGCTGTTCCTGGCGTGTGCCATCGAGATTTGAAACCTCAGAATCTTCTGGTGTGTGATTTTGTCTTCTGGCATCTTGGTCATTACTGTGCTAGGGCTACCCTACATCTTTTTTCCTGTCTCACCTAAGTTCTTCTCTTCAGGTCAATCCTCAGACTCATCAGCTCAGAATTTGTGACTTCGGAAGTGCTAAAGTCTTGGTAAAGCTATAATTCTCTTCTCCCCTCTCTCTTCCAATTCTTGTTAGACTTCAGAGGTGTCCAAGGAATCGATCCCTGTCACAGTTCTCCACCTTTTCTATACAAAATTGAGTTCATAGTGGAAAAACCGACAAATATGACGATTTTCCTGAGCTTTAAAACCTTGATCGCTGAGATTTACCTTGCATGCCATGATTTTAAATCCTTGAGATGTTATGTTGGGATGATCATCTGCACTCTCTTCATCCTACTTTCTCTTCCGTTGAAATGCAAATTTTACTGCCATTGGTCTGTGTTAACAGTGTTACATTTGATGTCATTGTTTTGATAGCTTTTATTCTTCTTTACCTTATGTATTTCAGGTAAAAGGTGAACCAAATATTTCATACATATGTTCTCGGTACTACCGAGCACCGGAGCTCATATTTGGTGCCACAGAGTACACATCATCAATTGATATCTGGTCAGCTGGTTGTGTCCTGGCTGAACTTCTACTTGGCCAGGTTAGTTGGTTTAGCATGATTTTTAACAATTTAACCACCATGGATGCCCTGTTTTGTCTCCTATGGTGTATCCGTTTGGATTTCTAATGTGTTATTTTCCTGACAGCCATTGTTTCCTGGCGAAAATGCAGTGGATCAACTTGTGGAAATTATCAAGGTCTAAAGTTGTCAAGCTGTATTTCTTTGCAAGTTGCTGAATTTCTGATGATTACCCATTTGCAACCTCATTATTTCATCTTTCATATAGGTTCTCGGTACTCCAACTAGAGAGGAAATTCGATGCATGAACCCCAACTACACTGACTTCAGGTTCCCACAGATCAAAGCCCATCCTTGGCACAAGGTAACCATACTTGTATTTTTGTCTTCCTTTTCCTTAGTAAATCAGTAAAGATGTAGCCATTTGATTGGATGCTATTCTTGAAATCTTCGTGATTCATGAGCATAAATTGTTCACCAAATGTGTCGGAGGCAATCTCCATATTTTCGAGTTCGTCGCGTTGTCTGTATCTGTGGATATGTGCATGTCATATGTCTTGCTTCATCTGAATATTAGCTTCCATACTGCAGATTTCACTTCTGTTGCATATCTTGGGCATTGCTCCATGTGTGAACTTTGTTTTTCCTCCTGTAGGTGTTTCACAAACGAATGCCGCCGGAAGCAATTGATCTCGCATCACGGCTTCTCCAGTACTCACCAAGTCTTCGCTGTACTCCAGTAAGTGAACTTGTTCAATCAGAAATTGCGGGATCAGAAAGTAAAATGATTAAATGGGGATTGTCATTCTCCTAATTAGATAGGAAATCATATTTTCTCAACCTGGATCGCTATTGTATCTATTATGTAACCAGAAATTTATTCCTTTGTGTTCTGCCTTCACTTTTGCTATTTCTGCGTTATAGTTGCTTGTTTTGATTGTTCTTTTGTGGACTGCAGCTGGAAGCTTGTGCCCATCCTTTCTTTGATGAGCTTCGTGTACTTAATGCTCGTCTTCCAAACGGTTGCCCCTTCCCGCCGCTTTTCAATTTCAAGCAAGAGGTGTGCCTCAAAACTTCAATTTGTACCAATAGCGGTTTTTTTGCCATGTGTGTCTACAAACTGAATGTCACACTCTAAAGAGAAACGATTCTCATAGTTCCAAGCATCGCCACAGTTCAGAAATTATCAATAGATGTCTGCTTGCACATTAATTTTGTTTCTTCCATGTAACAGCTGAGTGGAGCTTCACCCGACTTGATCAATCGGCTCATACCCTTGCACATACAGCAACAAGCTGGCTTCCCTCGTCCTGGCGGAGCGTAGACTAAATGCAGAGAGGGAGAGATACTTGATGATCTTAACTTCGTCGGCAAGTGGATGTAAAAGCCTTGAACAGCACATCCATGTTCATCCATCAGTGACCCTTCGGCCTCTCAACTGGTTCTAAAGCTGTAGAAGGATGGACCATAATACCCAAGCCATTTGGCCTGAGTTGAATCATCCCATGCCGGTTTTCATGTGGAGTTTCCTGTGAGTTTATCAAGCTTATGTGACCTTTCAATACGACAGTGCAAGTTCCTGAGCTGGATCGGCGTGGACAAGGGGGTGCTACAGATTTTTGTATTACACGTAAGTTGGTAAATGCTCAGCATCTGAGATATACAATTATCATATGCATACTGGTTTGCTCTGTTGTACTTATCTTGTCAACATTTTGTGTTTTTGTAAGGATCTAAACTGGCATTGTGTTTTGTTGGATCCAATCTAAGCTTATTCAAAGTCGTGTCGCGGGACATGAATGAAATTGTACAACACTGCACATGAGCTCTTCTTGTAAAATCATAGCGCTACAGGGGGGACATAGTTTTCTTAGCCTTTCTCTAGCATTAACCGTAAACTAGAATTTAGATGGGAAGTATCGACAAAATGCCATTCACATTTATACACTTTAGTTGCGAATAACTGATGTACATGACAGATTGAAATAATATCGTCGTATTCATATAGTCGATGTCACTTGATAGGATAAATGTTTGATTTGTTATTATAGTTACTACTAGATTAGATTTGATTTCTAACAATAGACAACTATTATCAAAATAATTTTTAATACTACCAACATCATTATATTCACAAAATTATTCAAATTTGAATATTTATTTTTTTGACACACGTATATCATGTTAAAATAAATAAAAAGAGGAAAAGCAAAAAGGAAGGTAGAAAAGGGCAGTAAAGTTTCAAAGTGGGAAGATTGGAGTGGAGACGCAGGCAGAGAAAGAGGGAGAGAGCAGCAACACCAACATCAACACACAGAGGCCAAAGCGAAGCAAAGCAGCAGGCACACTACACCACAGAGATAGACACATAGACACATAGAGAGAAGGAGAGAAGGAGAGAAGGAGAGAAGGAGAGAAGGAGAGAGGAGCGATTATGGCGTCATTGCTGCTGGATTCATCGCAGTCGAACCCTCCGCCGCCGCCGCCGCCGGCGGATCATCACCGCGGCTCCGACTCCGACAAGGTAATCTCGCCTCGTCCGCCACCGCCATAATCTCCTTCTCCGTTTGAGGTCGAAATCGCTTTTTTATTTGATTGCATTTTGAGAGCACTTCGTTTCAATCGCCGGCGATGTTGATGCGCGCAATGGATCATGTCTCTTCTCGTTGATTCGTTGCTCAGAGAAACTTAAGATTGTGTTGATTCGTGTCAGTGTTGTAATTTTTTTATGATTTTGTGGCGCTGTTTTGATGTGTGAATTTGGATGAGGTGGTTGTTGTGGTGATGAAATGGCGGCTGATTTGGTGACGGTTTTGTGGTTGATTGACGGAGACCATGGGATTGTTAGGGTTTTCTTCTCATTTTTTTGGATGATTTGGAACTACGTAGTACTGTGGTGCGTTGCGTTGATGTTATGCGGAGTTTGATGTTGTTCTGTGGTGTTGGTCTTGTCACTTATGGTAGGTCTCGCCTTATGCTAGACAGACTATTCACGGGAGTTTTCGAAATAGTATGGCTCTATAATGGAGACTTATGTGTTCGTTGTTTTCTGTGGTTTTGAAGTTGAAATGTGATTTGTGGATCCAAATACAGACAAGTTGCATGTTTAGGTTGGTGCTTCTTTGTTACATAGTTGATAGTTGTTCCTTTCATTTTGTGATTGCTTCTAGGATTCAGGCTTGTTTGTTTATCAGGATTCAGGATTTTCTTGTTGATGGTTCTAGCTTTGCAGATGCTTGATTTCTTGGATTCATACCATTTACTTCCACAAACACGGTTGATGACTCTGTGTTTCCAATCGTTTTGCTAGTTTGCAGTAGTATAGGAATCACAAAGT
Organism: Drosera spatulata; assembly: GCA_035668315.1. Taxonomy (NCBI): domain Eukaryota; kingdom Viridiplantae; phylum Streptophyta; class Magnoliopsida; order Caryophyllales; family Droseraceae; genus Drosera; species Drosera spatulata. Next base: position 17,978 of record JAOVYX010015132.1, read on the forward strand.
TATGATGCTTTATCAGTCGCTCATTATGGTTGGCGATTTCCTCTTTCCCTGGTGTCATAGGAATCATTGATTTTTGTTGGTTGGTTTTCTTAGCGCCTATTCTGTATGTTTCAGGAAATGTCACCCCCTGTAAATAAAGGGAATGATGAGGTCACTGGCCATATTATATCCACGACTATCACTGGCCAAAATGGCGAACCCAAAAGGGTGAGGTGCTTCTCTTATGTCTAGCTTATCTAACTTAGGCTCGCTCCTATGCTTTCACCAATCACCATCAACCCTCTAATCGTACTTGTAATAGCTTTTAGTGAAGCACTAAATAGGTGGTATATTGCTGAAGTGTGGATTGGATTATACTGCAGACCATTAGATACATGGCCGAGCGTGTTATTGGAACTGGATCATTTGGCATTGTTTTTCAGGTACCATCTTAGTAACATAATGTTGTTTGTTGCTGATATCCTTCCACTGTGTGAAAAATCCAGTGATTCAATTTTCTTCGAGCTACTGGTGACAATTAACAGTTATGTAGGCTAAGTGCTTGGAAACAGGGGAGACCGTGGCTATTAAGAAGGTCTTGCAGGATAAGCGCTACAAGAACCGTGAACTACAACTTATGAGGTTACTTGATCACCCAAATGTGATTTCCCTCAAGCATTGTTTCTTTTCTACAACCAGCAGAGACGAGCTTTACTTGAATCTGGTCATGGAGTTCGTGCCTGAGTCTTTGTATGGAGTCCTGAAACACTACACTATTGTAAATCAGAGGATGCCACTTATTTATGTCAAGCTGTATACATATCAGGTAAGATAGTGCTTGCATTCCCTGAAAGAGAAATGTATTAGTATATCTGATGTATGCCTTATTTGATTTTGGTGTCTATGAACTTGACTGCTGTGCAGATCTTTTGTGGGCTGGCTTATATGCATACTGTTCCTGGTATAACTCACAGAGATATCAAACCGCAGAATCTATTGGTGCACTTCTGTTGCTTAGCACAGTCTCACTTTAGTTAAACTTGCTCTTTCTCCATTTTTAACTCATATCTCTCTATTTTCAGGTTAATCCTCTCACTCACCAGCTTAAAATTTGTGACATGGGAAGTGCTAAAGTATTGGTAAGTCAGCAAGTTGGAGTTTATTTTTTGTTCATTTGAATTGACATTAACAGTTTGCAAACGTTTAGGTCAAGGGGGAACCAAATATTTCGTACATATGCTCTCGATATTACCGGGCACCAGAGCTGATATTTGGTGCGACAGAGTATACAACTTCTATTGATATCTGGTCAGCTGGTTGTGCCCTTGCTGAGCTGCTTCTAGGCCAGGTTGGTGCTCAATTTTTCAACAATTTGATCTTGCTACTCGCATCGTATATCTGTGTCTGTTTCAATGCTTTCTCTGATTTCTTTTTTGAAATAGCCTTTGTTTCCGGGAGAGAATGCACTGGACCAGCTTGTCGAGATAATCAAGGTATGCGGCCTTATCTTGTGCTGTACTGGTTCAGCATCGTATCAATATGATGATCATATAGAGCGATTTGTCACAGGTTCTTGGTACTCCAACTAGAGAGGAAATTCGGTGCATGAATCCAAACTATACTGATTTTAGGTTCCCGCAGATCAAAGCTCACCCCTGGCATAAGGTAACCATAACCTTGAGCATAATGCACATCTTCCTTTTTTCAAATTTTTTGGGGCTATTTTCAGTATGAGTTGGGTTTACCAATCAATCTCATTTAGAAATGTTAGAACTGCAGGACAAAATAACTACAGGATGATTCAAGTACAGTATATTATGTGCATGCGCTGATGTATTGTGCCGTGATGATCTTGGTACAGGTTTTTCATAAACGAATGCCTCCTGAAGCCATTGATCTTGCTTCAAGACTCCTTCAGTACTCTCCGAGCCTTCGCTGCACTGCTGTGAGTGGCAATTGTTTGATTTTAAGTGAATCTAAGACTAGATAAGTTATATTGAACGGTCAATGCTGTATCAGCTGTTGGTCTGTTTCTATAATTTGGGGAACAATTCAAATGCAGCTGGAAGCATGTGCTCATCCTTTCTTTGACGAGCTTCGTGATCCCAATGCTCGTCTTCCAAATGGACGTCCACTGCCACCACTTTTCAACTTCAAGCAAGAGGTAGCTCCCGACTTCGAGATGCTCACTCATCTTATCACAACATTTCTAGGATTTACATCCCATAAGGAAACCAATTCAGTTCAACCATGAATTTTTGGTATTAGACCCTTTTCATCCTGATGAGAAAAAACTCAATTCAAATCGCATTTGTGAATGACAGATATCTGGTGCTTCACCCGAACTGATCAACCAACTGATACCAGAACACATACGACGACAAACTGGCTTCCCTCATCCTGCCGGATCATAGTCTGATGGCACAGATCAGCAAATCAGTAAGCTATCATGCTCCTCCTTTTTGCTAGAACATATATTAGTCCTGGCAAGCCTCTTCCCAATTTTGACCATTCCACCACCGCACCCAAGCAGTATCAACTTCCTGTTGGTAGTTCGAAACTTGTTTTGAAGTAGGAAGTGCGAAATGACACAACTAAATAGACCGTGCAATGCGGGATTCCAACGTCCATAGGTGTCCAGTATTAGATCCGGCTTGTATTTATATGAATCATTTCGTCTCCGAGCGAATGTTGTTACATCTAGTTAGATATGGTTATTCCCATGGTTATGTTCATCCTTGAATGTTTCAACTCAAAGTCTGGATGGATAGAAAGTACAGTTTTGACTGGTAAACCTGGTAAAGATCTTGTTAGAGAAGCTGGGGCATTTATTCGCTTTCGCCAGTAAAATGGTCATTCGAAAATAATCATGAGAATCAAAGAAAACTGAATTGGCCTACAGCATTAAATCCTTGGTATTGACTGCCCTTTTTTTCAATCCTCTTTGGGTTTTAAGTTGAGCGTTGTTTTTGGATGGGGTTTGGTTTGGACCAGTCAAGAGATGAGAAGGGTTTTCGTGTGTGGTGAGCAGCGTCTCCTGCTCATTTCTGAATATGACTGCACTGCTCATAGACAGCTCTTCTTCAGAGCTGGTTTTTTTGGTCATGTTTGTGTTTCAGTAAACAGAAGACTAGTATGGTACTGGTGTTCTGTTCTGAGGTTGTCATTAGAGTTCTTTTCGAGGTTTTAGTTCTATCCTTATCCTTTTGATGTTTGGTCAGTTCGGGCTTACAATTTTAGTATAAAGTTTTTTAATACATATCCTTGTCTGATTGTTTGATAACGTAGTGTGGATATGTAATTGGCACCTGCTTAACTTGGCCAGACTCCAGACTGTAATTGATTACTTGATACGAATTTGTGATATTGGATACCCTTAGTGTGGGAGTAACACGTATTCGCAGATTTTCATGAAGCTTTAAGCTCCTTTATGATTTCTGGTCGAGGTGCAAGGCCAACTCGGTTGTTACTGATAACCAATAGACCTCGTTTATAAGGGTATGCATTGTGAAACAATGCAAAAAACTTTGAGTTACAATTAAGCAAACATAATTGGCAGGCTTATAAAGATAAAGAATTTTGTTATTAAGTTTTGGGGTCTTCAAGATAATATGGTTACATACAGCAATAATCTCCCGCATGAAGAAGATCTGCTCCAATACAACAAACTACTCCCGCTGGCAAACCATTGTAGGTTTAACCGATTTATTACAACGGCAGATGGCCTTGCTCATATTGCCCGTAAAAGTAGGTGTACATAACACCTGCAACCCCTGCGAGTATACAATAACTGGTATAGCATTTGAGTCAAAGAAAGGGTAGGAGAAAACTCAACTCGCTCCGCCGCCGATGAGCTTGTATAGTAATGTATCTATCCTTCTATGAAGATTTTGTGACCTCATGGATGGCATTTGCCAAGTATCCAACATTTTTTGTTGTGACACCGGCCATACTACATGAGACAAAAGGGCGTTAACAACATAGCAATGTACCTCAAACAAAGATGGTTAGATCAAAATGAATATGCATGGTTTAGAAATAATGGTAAACAGTGAAAGTTGTAAGGCATACCTGATACGTCCATTGCGCATCATGTATATGTGAAACTCACTTGTCAATCGGTCAACCTGCTCGGGCGTCGTCCCGCTGTAGCAAAACATGCCAATCTACTTGCAAAATACAGGAAGTTTAAGCTAAGTGTTTTGGTAAGAAAACGAGAACTAAAAGACACTTCTGTAATCAGATTAAACCACAAGCTTAATGTCGGAACAATGCCCAAATACAATTTTTTGAGTCAGGCTTCAACCAATTTGATTGTCGTGTTGCAACGACATGCATATGCGGATTATGGACCAAAAGTGCATCCAAATATGGTGAGTGGTGACCATCTCTTCAAATAAAGTGCGCACTTGGGACTTGGAACTTTTGATATACCTGCTTCGTTATGTGCTCCCATGATAACTGAGACCCCAACTTCTCCAGGCTCTCTCGTAAAGCAGTTCTCATTCCGATGATACGATCTGCCATCACCTGCCAGTTCCACAGGACCACAATTCATTTGAGAACCGGTTGAGCCACACCCAAAAGACGTATCAGCTTTCTGTTATGGTTTCCATCATTTCAAATTACTTGGCCATTTGTTAGTTTCTTATTTCTATTTCGCTACTCGTGATATTCTGCAAGTCAAGGCAATATAAAGCCACACAAGACAATTGGATCAGCACACTATCATAAGCTGATTTTCCCCGTTGAATCAACCTGGATAGCTTAACCCAGAACAAAATATAAAGCCTACATCTTAAAATGCTTCAACAACGGCAATCTTATGCTGACTACTCGTCTTCTGATTTTGGTTGCTCCCAAATAATTACGGTGAAAGTGCATGGAGCAATCTCAGCAATGATCATTATACCCAGATCCTGTTAACCAGTCTAAAACATGAGTATATATATAGCTCTGTTGCGAGTGGAAGTTCAAAATCACAAGTTTAAGAGAGAGAAATTATTTTTTTAAAAGAAAAACTGTACACAGAAGACGTTGATTTCATTCAGCGTGAAAATGAAAATGCAAGGATCACAACCACAATGAGAGGAGTATAATAGAGAGTTTCTCCTTATCAAAAAATAAAAAAATATGAGAGAGTTTCGCACCTTCACTTCCTTGAGCCATAAGTTCTTCAAATCTTGGTCATCAAGGATAGTTGAAACAATAAGGGCACCGTGAACGGGCGGATTGCTATACATTGGTCTGGCAAGCTGCTGGAGTTGAGTTTTCACAGCCGCAGCTTGCTTTTCATCTTCACAGAGCACACTGCAGCAGATAAAATAGTCAGGTTGGCTGAAGATAACCAGTTACGGCCAAATTCAGACAACATACATATCATTTGTATGTTTACCGCATTTGCTAAAGAAAATCATCAATCAAGAAATATAGCAGGACAAGTCTAAATAAATAAAGGACAAGTCACACACCAAATAAAGGGGTTCCAATGAATTATTCAAAGAAGCACAAAACATGGCTCTCTGAATGCCAGACACTTAGAACAAAATATGGTGAGAGGTCCAGTGTCTGTGAAAGTATGCGAGTATCCGACAAATATACAAAAGAACAAGCAGAAAAAAGGGAGAAGCAAAATGTAGCATGTAAACAATCACCTGAGACAGCCTACTCTCTGGCCATAAAGCCCCATGTTTTTTGCAAAAGATTGAGCAATTCCTATTGAATGGCCATCCTCAAGGAATAACCTGATGGCTTTTGCATCCCTTTCGGGGTCACCGCTAGCAAAGCCTTGATAGGCCATGTCGAAGAAGGGAAAATGTCCTTTGACCTGAAAATTAAAGCAACATGATTAGAATACGAAGCCATCTGAGCAAACAAACTTATATAGATCTCCTTACCTTCATAATGTTAGAAATTTCCTTCCACTGTTCCTCTGTCGGGTCAACTCCTGTAGGGTTATGAGCACAAGCATGCAGCAGAAAGAAGGATCCATTCGGTGCGTTCTGTAAAAATTGAATAAGAGATGAAAGAGTAACCTAAGCATGAGGTCATTTGCGAAAAGAAAGAAAAAGAAGTTGATTCCAGAACAGACGGGACTTACTTTTACATCATCCATCAGTCCTGCAAAATCTAACCCCCTTGACTCTGCATGGTAATATCGGAAAGTATTCTGTGGGACGTGAGCATCTCTCCATATGTTGTGATGGCTGTTGCGGCCCAAAATTAAAAGATTCGGTAGTCAATATATCTAGTATCGAACGTATTTATTCAGTTCTAGCTTTAAGTCTTCTATTCATGATACTGAAACTGTTAGTATTCAGTAAATAAGACTAAGAATTTAGAGGAGAAAACATTCAATTTCGAATGAAAAACATTGTGGGGAAAAAAAACCCAACTCTTCAAGGAAAGGCATCAAGCATAATGGCAGCTGCTCACTTGGACCAGGTGGGCACAGGAATATAGATTTGGGAATCTTCCCGAAACCGTTTTTGGAAGTCAGCAAATAGTCTACATGCACCAGTTCCGGAGAGTGCCTGAACAGCTGCAATCCTCTTATCCTTGATAAATTCTGAGTTCTCTCCATATGCGAGCTTGAGTGTTTCCTGAATCATCTTGACACTTCCTCCCATGGGAAGGTACTCCCTGGACAAATTGAATTTGAAAGACCGAAGAGATGTAGGTAGAGTTATATGATCATCAGACACAGGTCATGCGATTGAAAGTTGAACGATTTAAGATTGGATAACAAAGTGCAACTCAACTTCTTGCTCTGGTCTCTCCGTTCAAAACACTAATGAATGTATAGCTTTAGTCAGCAGCTAATAGTAGAAGATCTCTTCGAGGATGCTAAGATATATGTATCTTGTTTTCCTCCGTTGAGGATCAGTATAAAGTCCTTTCTCCAAAATAATTTCCCCTAACCCTGTTTCATTATCCTACCAGGTATACAAATCTCAGAGGCATACAACACCAGAAAGTAATAACTCCAGCATTGTCCCCCCCCCCCAACAAGCACAAACATTAACAACTCATCCCGGAAACAGAATTCTTTATCGATATGGAACTTCTGAGTTCCAAGTTACCTATAACATCTAAATTACTAAACCAGGAATCATCTCATGGCTTCAAGCATTGCTTTAAAAACAAAAAGGCCTGCCATCAACCATTAAACAATTTTTTCCTGGCCCACGAGCAATAAGCATATGCGAAGTACTAACATAGAAATCCAAATAGAAAGCATATGGAACTTTTTGAGTGGAGAAAGAAAAGGTGTGTGTTATCTATAGGACCACCGCACCAGCCTGAGTGCACCTAGAGAAAGCATGCACTAACAAAGAAACCTCACACTGAAATTGTAATCTACAGTACTTCTTTTCCCCCCAATTTTCGTTCAAAGTCAAGGCATGCTAACATTCATTTAGGCCACTCAACCTTGGAGCAATATTAATCCAAGTCCTACAAGCCAACATGCACTCAAGTTCATCAACCCATATAAGCAGCTAATAACCATGATAGTTACTCCCTCCATCCCATGATTATTACGACATATAAATATTTTATATTATCCTATATGCATGAATACAAGTCTCGTTTTCATATTAAATCATATCTGATCATCCTACAACATATATTAGGTTGACATACGTAATTTATACAACCATTGATGTTTCACGATAAATTTATAAAAACACTACGTTTGATCGTCGTTATACGCGTGTCAAACTTTGCATTGACACACATGCAAAGTCAAACTATCGTAATAATTATGTGATGGAAGGAGTACTAGTTAATTGATCATAACAGAAAAAATCTAGTTCCCATTTTATGACTTTCACCTGGTACCGGTTCCATCACGGATCTTCCACAACTTCGACGGGTAAAGACGAGAGTCCGAGACTCCTCTCTTCTCCCACATTTTGCTAGCCAACATGTACCAAAACAGAGTCCTAACTGATTGTATGCAGTATTAAAGTCTCAAACCACCCTATTAGTATTGTAGTACATAATAAAATCATACTAAATGGAACAACTGAAACAATATTAAAGTATTTAGACAAAGATTCTGTCACTTGAACGGTTCGCATCAAATCTAACACTACACATCAAGCAACAGAAAACCACTAATCACTCTACAAATATAATCTCATCATACAATCATGAAAACACTATTATCATAAACAATCATTTCTCAGATTTGGCACAACAACTCATTACTCACAAGTACTAAATTAATCAGCTCACAATCTACACACAGATGAGCTTCAGCGCTTCACTTCCAAATATTATCTCAATATCATTCAATACTCTTCTCACTATCATCAATTTTCCACACAAACTCAGTTTCAAGCATGTTCTCTTCAACCTCACTCAGATTCATCCAACAGGCCAATCAACAACCAAACTCAACCACCAAAACCACGAGAAAATCACTCACATATTCATGCTCCCCGCGATCCGCCGCTCCGCTTCCCTCACACACTCCAGCACAACCGGTTTCCCATCATCGTCCCTATACGCTCCCTGAAATCACAGAATTCACATCGATCAAGCTCAAAGCAACTCGAACTCAACCTAAACACACACAATCGAGGTTCGAACACTTACGACTCCGACATTCACTTTGTCAGGACTCGGATCTGTGAGAAACGCCTCCGTGACACCGAGAATCGGATCCTTGGCTGCCGGCGCCACGTGTCCCCACGACGACGACGCTGATCTGGCTCCGATCAACGGCGAAAGCCGCGCCGTCGTAGTGGTGGTGATTGATAAGAGAAGCGCGGCGCGAATCGACATCGCCGAGGAGATGAGAGGAAATTGTGCAGCACTGAAGCAGATGGTTTGTGTTGTGGTGTATAGCTCACTGCCCGGTTCCCACTGGTCGTTTTTCTATGAGGATATTGTCTTTGAAATGGATTAATTTGGAAATTTAATTTGTTGACTCCTTGTTGATTTTCATGGAGTTAATTGTAATGAATTTGTCGTTTTATAGGAACATAAGAAATGTCTGAGAAAGCAATTTTATATTTGACGCAAAGAACAAGGATTACGAATCAAGATGATCGACAAGATTACTACCTGATTTTAAAATAATTGTATCGTTTTGTAATTTTGTTTCGTCCCAAATTATTTGTAACGTTTTCATTTTAGAAAATATTATGTGGTTAAAAATTAAAAAAGATGAGAAAAGAAAGATGATTTAGTTGAGAATTGGAGTTGAGAAAAAAAAAAAGATAAATCTAGTACATAAAGTAATCTTTATTTCCAAAGGAGGAATTCTCAATATTCTGAAAAAACATCTTGGGGTTAAATAAACCAGCAAAACCCTAGTTCCTAACTAACAAAAATAAATCTAATTTCCTTAATTTAACTATAATAAACATAAAATATAAAAAAAAGCTTAAAATATCTTAAGTTTTGAAATATGAAAATAATAAAAAATATCTAACCAGATCTCCCTGGGTCAATCTTAAAATTTAAAATGATGATAGAAAAATTATCATGTATCTTAATACTCCTCCCATCCCATAATAGATACAACACATACAAATTTTATATTTTTTTATACGTATGAATATAAGTCTTTTTTTCGTATCAAATCACGTCTAATCGTCTCGTAAAATATATTAGATTATAGTTTAATCATCTTTATATACTTATATAACTTTGCATCAACATACATATTATATCAAAATAATATATCTATTATGAGATGGAGCTGAATAATAAGTATACAATGACTCTGAAAAGAAGAGTACATATATCCACGATCATAGACGATATTCATGTCGAGTTTGCATCACTCGGTCATTTTCTCGGATTCAAATAGATCATGAACAACTACGTGTTTTCAATTGCGCTATAATGAACGAGGTTAGTATATCCGTGAGACTATAAATACATGTCGCACCATGCCCGCGAGGAATATTTTATATTCTCCAGGATAAACACCAGTGATACGTACGAAAAAATGAATAGCACAAGAACCACATCCCACTTGCATACGCACTGAACCCTAGCATATCAGAAACAATTGAACACAAATTTTTCAAAATTGGAGAAATTTACCAATAATCTCCACAAGAACACTGACCATTCTTGAAATGATGAAATCTACTAGTGTCGCGAACTATGATCTCCCGTTGTCTAATCTCCGATATCAACTTAATAGCAGCGTGACAATCATCACAAACGCGCAAGTTTTTCATCACCCTAATACGATAACCAGGCGGGGTGATCATCAGCGCGAATGCAATAGCCAGCTTCTCGCTATGATGAACCAAGTCGGACTCCCTTTCTTCCTGGTCCATATCGTGATAGACTGAGCTAGTATCCACGACATAACCGTTATTCTTCATGTCCGACACCAGTTCCTTTAGATAGGCGTCTATCTCGACCCAGTTAGGGTGTGACTTATCGCCAACTAGGAACTGGTAAACATTATTCTTGTACTCGAACCAGCTGATGCCCGGTTCTTTCTTCACTCTTCTCCCCTTCATTGCTTTCCTCACAGTGGAAACTTCATTCCACCTCTTTGCTGTTGCCTGAATGCTGGCAAGGAGAACGTATGAAGCGGGATCTTGAGGGTCTAGCCGGCGAATTTCTTGGGCAATTTTTCGTGCCACAGTTACGTTCTTGTGGATTTTACACGCGGACAACAATGTCTTCCATATTACAACATCTGGTTCGACAGGCATTGATCTTATCATGTCTTCTGCTTCTTGTAGACGGCCTGATCGGCCGAGCAGGTCCACCATACAAGTATAATGCTGTATCTTGGGATCCAGATGATACTTGTTTACCATCATATCGAAGAACTCGGTCCCTTGATCTCTCAAGCCGCAGTGACTACAAGCATACAACAAGCTCAAGAAAGTGACCTCATTTGGCTCCAAACCTTCTTGTCTCATCTGCTCAAACAATGCTATCGCTTTCTCAACTTGCCCGTGGAATCCATAGGCGCCAATCATTGAGCTCGATAGCACAACATCCTTTTCTGTACCCTCCTCGAAGAGTTTCTCTGAATCTTCGAGGTTTCCACATCTAGAATACATGCTAATCAATGAACTAGTCACAGGAACATTGGACGCAACCCCAGCTTTGATCACCTCGGCATGAATCTGCTCGCCTTGTCCAAGTGTTGCAAGCTCCGAACACGACGCAAT
>JAOVYX010015133.1:0-29117 GCA_035668315.1 Drosera spatulata
CCTTTTGGTACGATTTGTTTTAAAAATCGTAACGTTATATATTTGTCTCAAAACTTCCAAATTTCTCGGGTATTACAGTTATACTGTCCTACCAACTCCAATCCTCTGAAATGCTAGAAAGAAGGGATCCAGTGAAAGATGGGTTCCTAAAGCAAGACCTTAATTATGTATTCAGGCTCAGGTGAGAGGGTGTAGCACTTGGTATTTGGACAGCGAGTGCTCACGCTATATGACTCGAGATAAATCATTATTTCTCTTACTAGAAGTCTCAAATGGAGGAAGTTTTGCCTTCGGTAATAATGACAAAGGTTTGATTGTCGGATTTGTTAAGGTTGGGTTAACACTTCAATACTCCATAGACAATGTCCTTTACATCAAAGGTTTAAAGCACAATTTGTTGAGCATATCACAGTTTTGTGATAATGAAAACACTGTTGAATTTACCAAAACTCATTGTGCTGTCAAGAATGTGAATACAGAAAATATACAACTGCAAGGGAACCGGGTTAAGGATGTGTACAAGATCTCTCTGAATGAAATTCCTAAGAAGAAACTCAGTTGCTTAAGTGTATAGGATGACACACTACTCCTCTGGTATAAACGTCTAGGACATGCAAGTTACCATTTGCTCAACAAATTCAACACCTTGAATCTGGTAGAAGGTCTATCTTCCATAAGGTATAAAAGTGAAGGCACTACAAAAACAAAAGCAATTTAGCTAAGGAAAAATTTAGCTACGGACAAAATCCGTTGCAAAAATAGAAATTTTTGCGACGGATCCATAGCAAAAATAAGAGGCAAGAAAACTTTATCTTTTTACGACGGAAAGTCAAACCCTGTCGCTAAATTTATTACATTTAGCAACGGATATCCATCACTGAAAAAGTAAAAATCCAATCATAGAATTTACGACGGATTTCCGTCGCAAAAAATTTAAAAGGTTTCTGCAATCATTGATTTAGCGATGGATATCCGTCGTTAAGAAATTAAAAATCCAATCATAGAATTAGCGACGGAAATTCCTCGCAAAAAAAAATAAAAAAAGTCTTTTTTGCAATCATTGATTTAGCGACGGATATCCGTGGCTAAAATATTAAAAATCCAATCATACAATTAGCGACGGATTTTTATCGTTAAAAAATACAAAAGGTTTTTTGCAATCATTGATTTAGCGATTCCGTCGCTAAATTGAAGTGGGAAATGACTTAGCCACGGATCCGTCATAAATATAATTAATTTGTCTTAGTAAATTTTTTGTAAGAAATGCATGTTTTTGTGGCGGAATCCGTTGCTAAAATAACAATTAGCTACGGATCCATCGCAAAATTCAAATAAATTTTTTTCATAGCGACGATTCCATCGCAAACATTGTATTCGGTAATTTCAAGTGATGATCTTATAAGTTAAAATCTTATAAATTATAAATATTTTTGGATTTCGTAATAGTAGAAATGTTAACTTATGATAAGGTGTTGTATTTCACAAAAATTTAATGAAGGAACTACGTAGTGTTAAAAACTCGTAATAATATGTTCAAGTTCTATGTCGAACAAAACTTGAAACATATAAGATGTTGCATATGATATTTGTGATAAATGTATCATGTACTATAACTAAACTGAAAGTAATTATGAAAAAGAAGTAAACAATGTAAAAAAACATAAAAAGAAAGTATGGAAAATTTAAACACTAGATTATTAGCGACGAAATTCTGTAGCTAATTGGGTTTGTGGAACAGTTTAGCGACGGATTCCCTAGCTAAGTAGGTCTGAAAATTATTGATAAACATTTTAGCAGTTGTCTTGAGCCGCCCGTTCCTCATTTCTCTGCCTTGAGCCGCCCGTCCCCAGCCGTGCCGCCTCAGCCGCGCCGCCCCAGCCTGACCCCGCACCAGTCGCTCCGTCGTACCCTGTCCCAGTTGCCCCGCCCTCAGTCGCCTTCGTCATCCGGTAGTCGGCACCGGAGAGAGTCGCCGTCGTCGTGGTCTGTAGCCGGATAAAACAAGACGGTATTTTTCGTAAAATCCATCTTGTTTGATTTTATCATGTTAATAGTTGATTGTGGTTGATTGCATGTTAGGTTGAATGGATTTTTGTTATTTGATAGAGTTCAAAATTGACCGATAAAAATTTGATGACCGACATATTTGTTTAGTTGTTTGTCATTGCTGTTGGTGTTGTTGGTGTTGTTGGTGTTGGTGATGCCATTTGGGATGCGATTCTTGTTGTTGGTGCTGTTGATGTATGATGTGAAGATGAGGAACGTTGGATTTTTTATTGATGTGTGATTTGATACGGAATTTAGGATTTTATGGTTTTTTGTTTATGGTTTAGGGTTTAGGGTTATGAAACTTGCGTGCATAGATACCCTAACAAATTATTCTGTTGTGTGCATCTTTTATTGACCAATACTTGCCTAATGAAATGTTGATTAATAACAAACAAGCTCAATTATACATTATCAATTAAGCATAATGATTCCTGAATTGTGAGATTAATCAAAATATTTGTTAGATGAAAAAAATCTTGAATTATATGCAATTTTGTAAGTATTGCCTTGTATATGCAAATCTAGGGTCAACCTTAATATCTAAAAGTATTGTATTTATTGTTTCAATGTAGAAGTTTGATCGATATGGAGTTATATCGTTCATGGATGTATCAGCGACTGGATGATCGCCACTTGAGCAATCGTTTCGTCGAGGGAGTGGACGAGTTTGTTAAGGTTGCTCTTCAACACGACGAAGATCGTTTTCTAGGACATCTGCGATGTCCCTGTAAGAATTGTAGGAATGGACGATTTCAAACAGTTGACACTCTGAGACTTCATCTTCTCAATAAGGGTTTCACGAAGAATTATTTTGTTTGGGTTTATCACGGGGAAGCATGGGGACAGAATCATCATGCAGAAGTTGGTGGACCGTCAAATGTGTGCCAACCGGACGTTGTGGGTCCATCGAATGTGTTTTAACATCCTAATAATTATGAGGATATGGTGGTTGATGCATTCCCGGCTGAATATTACGAAGGAACTTAGGCTGTCGATGAAAGACTGTACGATGACAGTCCGCCAACCGAATCGAGACATTACTTCGACATGGTGGATGCATCTCACTCTCCGTTGTACGATGGAGCCCTGATGTCTTAATTAGCCGTGGCTACACGGCTTTTGACTAAAAAATGCGAATATAACCTTTCTCATAAAGTGATAGATGATGTCTGCAAACTGTTGAAGGATGTGTGCCCACGCGACAACAATATGAAAGAAGGGATGTATGACATAAAGTCTCTGATGAAAGGCCTTCATCTTCCAGTTGTTAAGATAAATTACTGTCCAAATGTTTGCATGCTTTTCTGGAAAGATTATTCGGGGTTTGAAAGATGCGCTATATGTAATGCAAACCGTTACAAGGAGAAGAGAAGTTCAAAGAAGCAGTCCGGTGTCAGTGTGCTTCAATATTTTCCGATAACTCCGAGGCTTCAGCGGTTGTGTGCTAATAGTGCTTCGTCCGAGGCTATGTCTTGGCATTCCACCTCTCGAAGATCTAATGGCATCACCCTTCAAACAGCGAAGCCTGGAGGCATTTGGATCGTACTTTTCCATCCTTCGCGGCCGAGGCACGCAATGTCCGGTCGGGACTCTGCACTGATGGGTTTGCATCGTTTGAGCAGTCTGGGAAGGAGTACTCTTGTTAGCCTGCCATACTCACACTGTATAATCTTCCTCTCGAAATGTGCATGAAAAGACCTTATATGTTCTTGAACATGATCATCCTCGGCCCAAAGAGCCCAAAAGAAAACCTTGACATTTATTTGCAACCTTTGATACAGGAGCTTCTTATGTTGTGGGAAGTTGGAAAACCAACATATGATGTGCACAAACTTCAAACATTCAACATGAGGGCCTTTTTTGTTATGAACTATCAGTGATTTCCATGCATATGCTATGTTATCCGGTTGGAGCACAATCGGTCGGTTGGCTTGTCCATATTGCATGGGAATACGAAGTCCTTTCACCTCAAGAATGGACGAAAGCATTCATGGTTCGACTGTCATCGATGTTTTTTGCCCATGGATCATCCTCTTAGGAGGAACAAAAGTGGGTTTTTGAAGAATAAGGCAGAGAGTACCCCATCAGTTGAGATTTTTAGTGGAGGAGAGATTCTTCATAGGGTAGCACACATCCCTACCAGTGAGGAAAGGTTGGTCTATAACTTACCAATTGCTACAGTCGATTTTCACAGAATTCACAATTGGAGCAAGAGGAGCATATTTTGGGAACTACCTTACTGGCCGTCTCTTTTAATCCGTCATAATCTTGATGTCATGCACATTGAGAAGAACGTGTTTGATAACGTGTTCAACACAGTGATGGACGTGCCTAGTAAAACGAAGGACAACGAGAAGTCAAGAAGAGATTTGGCTTTATACTGCAAAAGATCCAAACTCCACCTCAAGAAGAGTGTTTCTGATAATGGCAAGACACAGGTTTTTATGCCGAAAGCTCCGTATGTTTTGGAGAAGAACCAAAGAAAACTACTGTGTGAATGGGTCAAAAAACTAGAGTTTCCGGATGGTTACGCATCCAACCTTCGTCGTTGCGTACGTGAGTCTGAGTGGCAGCTTAGGGGCATGAAAAGCCATGACTATCACGTCTTTATGCAAAGATTGTTGTCCATTGCTTTCAGAGAGTTATTGCCGAGGAATTTATGGAATGTTTTGATGGAGTTGAGTTAGTTCTTCAGGGACTTGTGCACAAATTGTATATCTCGTGATGACATGGAGCGTTTGGAGTTATTCATCCCCGAAATTATTTAGAAGTTAGAAACACTGCTGCCTCCAAGTTTCTTCAACACCATGGAACATCTCCCTATCCATCTACCATATGAGACAAAAACGGCTGGACCTGTCCACTATAGATGGATGTATCCCTTTGAGAAGTAATGATTACTTCATTCTGAAGTCAACTCACCAACGATCTCACTCTGGATGGGCCAGTGAATTTGTTCTTACTTTGCTTTTGAAGGTTTTTGTTCCATTTGAAGTAAAAGATTGGGAATAAGACACATGTGGAGGGCTCTATATGCGAAGCCTATCTTTGGAAGAAGCGAGCGGCTATGCAAAGTTGTATTTTTCCGAAAGTGTGGAGACAAAGAACGACGATCTTCCTCGGTGTTATAGGAGGCCAAGTGATGCTGAAAACGATGAAAACCTGCCGGATGTCTTTTCGCAAAAATGGAGGTTATGCTCCGATTGAGGGGAAAGCAAAGACAAAGAAGACGGTAGAAAAGAAATTGATGCTTGATGATCAAGATGCCGAGGCAGCTCATAGATATATTCTCGCGAACTGTGAACTTGTTGTCCCGTTTGAGAGGTATGATGAGCTGAATTTTTGGAGGTCATATTTATTCTTCATTGGTCATATTTCATATATCAACCATATAAATGTGCTAGGCTTTTCAAGGAGGCGATGGTGAACAGAGGTTGTGTTGACATTAAAGAAGAAGCATGGACGAAAGTTCTACATATATGGCCTATTTGGTTGAAAGAGCATGTAAGTTATAGGTTTTCTTCCTCGTTTGATTTAAGAAGTCTCCAAGTTTGTCATTCTCAACATCGGAAGTTTTGATTGTCAAAATATTTGCTCACAGGTCCGACTCCTTGAGGGCAATGAAATGGTGAAGGCAATAACTGCGGGGCCTGTGGTTTATGTCAAAAAATTCAAGCAATATGTTGTCAACGATTTTTTGTTCGATACATTCTCCACCAGTAAGGGAAAAACCACAGGAAATTGGGGTGTTTGCGTGAAAGGAGACGGCATCGTGGACTACTATGGCATTCTTATAGACATTGTTAAACTCCAATATATCGGGACAGATTTTAAAAGCTTAAAGACTGTGCTTTTCAAATGTGAATGGTTCGATTCAGTCTCTGGATTGATCGTCTGAGCAGATATAGAGGGCTGTATGATCCTTTTGTTCTTTCCACTCAAGCAATTCAAGTGTATTATGCTCCTTGTCTGGGGTGTGCACCCCGATACAGTAGGTGGTGGACGGTATTCAAAACGAAATCACGATGTACTATTGAAACTCCCGAAGCAATGGAACAAGCTTTACAAGAAGATTTCAATGTCTCCCTCTTTATTCTTGAACCATTGGAAGAAACAGAATATGACAATGATGATAAAGATGATGAGATAGGCGAGGAGGAGGAAGAGGACGAGGAGGAGGAGGAGGAGGACGACGAGAAGGAAGACACAACAGGAGACATAGCCAAAGAGGAGTCTGAAAATGATGATGAAGATGACGATGACGAGGGGGAGGAATGATCGTTTCTTAATATTCTAAATATATACGTAAAGAACAAGAACTTCCTAACGTAACGAATTATGTCTTTGAACCATACGCAATCATAACGGTTGCATTCCTTCATATGAAACTAAGATTTTTTCCTTATATGTTCGCAGATGTCGTCATCCGGTGATTCCAAGGGTAGACGTAGTGCTTCGCGTGGATGATCCAGCGAACATAGCATTGGTTCACAGGATCGTCGTTCTGACAAGTGCATCTCCAGAAGCATTGAGAGTACCATGCCATCTCACGTTCCTACAACGGAGGGAGAGCCCCAGCCTGATCAGTTCGATATCATGGGCGATGTACAGCATGGTCATCGACAGTTCGCCCCGACGTTGCCTCCGAATGAACCCTCTCCTCGTGCTTCTACATCAGCACGGCTATCGTCCTCCCGTTGTAGTAGAACTAGACTGTCAGACATCGATCCTAGTTCTCCATTATATCCAGATACACATTGGTAAAATTTTTATCTCATCTCTTCCTTTTTACTTCTCCTATATACATTTTATGCATCATTACTATAGACACATTTATCAAATCCTTATGTGTATTTGGAACCATATGACGTAGGTTTTATCACAATGATGTAGTCAAGACGGTCACTGCATCATTCACCGCCTTTTATAAGGCGTTGTGGATTACCTATTCAGAGGTTCCACGACATGCACGTGATGGCATGTTCAGTTGGTTCTCCGTACGAGCCCGAAACCCCTTTTTTATGTTATCTCTAATTTTATTTCGATATATATCCTGTTGTGAAGAATATCCAGGAATAATTTGTCACTCTGAAGAAAGCAAAGAAGGCAACTGCGCCAAGACTTTTGGGACAGTTCATGATCAGCTCTACCAAACAGGCAGGAAAGAGAAAACCCACTCCTTTGGAACCAACAACACAAAAGAAAAGAAAACCCCAAGTCATTGAGTCTGATTCTGGATCAGACTACGAAGCAGAAGAAGAAGAAGTGGGTTCTGAATCCGAAACAGAAGAGGAGAAGATTGAGTTAAACTCAAACAGTAAGGAGGAGCCGATCATAAAAGGAAAGAAAGATGGAGCTCCCACTACTGATGATTCTGAATTAGAAGAGTCTCACAACAGTGACTCTGATAATGATGATGAAGTAGTTATGAAAAAGAGATAAATTACAAAGGGAAAGAAGCCCCAATTGTCTGATGTGGATGAGGAAGAAAACGAAAAAGAAGATGAAGATGAGAGTGCATCTGAAGATGACATTGAGGAGGTTCATGTGGAAGAACCGATGATGAAAGCTGTGATGCAAGAAAAGGAGAAGAAAGGGAAATTCAAAGCCCTACCAAACTGAGCGATCTTACCAGGTAAAATTGTTAAGTCGATTTGACTGGTACAGACTGGTTTGGAGTAGCTTAAGACTATCTTAGAATAGCAGAAGTGGAATGTGCTATTTGAGTCTGAGAACTTAATGCATCCAGTGGTTGTGTATGAGTTCTATGAAAATGTCAGCAAACTGAAGTTAAGTAGGGATCGGTTCATGCTCAAGAGTCGGGTCAATGGACAAGAGGTGCTACTTACAAATGATATCATAGCAGTGCATTTGGGTATTCCTGCTTCTGGATTTGGGAACTATGGAAAGGGTGAATGGCCCATGATGCTTGAGATCAATCCTTTAAGCATTTCAAAGAAGTTCAACGGTAATGAGGCTCTGACCAAGCTGAATCAGTCAACATCAACTCGATGACACATGAGAACCGATTTCTGTTTTCTCTGATGGTTCGAGGTATAGTTCCCAGATCTTCAAGAAAGAATGAAGCCAATGATTTAGATCTGACTATCATGGAGCTACTGCGTCGAAATGAGGAAGTCAATCTGCCCCTGTTAATGATGCACCACATGTTATATGTCAAACATCATTGGAGTCATGCTTTGCCTTATGGGATTTGGCTATCCAAGATATTGAAGAAGATAGGTGTTGTGAAACTGAAGGACAAGAAACTTTGATGAGGGATACATGAAGCTGACCGGATTTAAGAAAGTGAGAGGTGAATGGAAGAGAACTGGATCAGCACAGGGAGGTGGTTCATCAAAAACTGGACAGAGGGTTGATTGTGCAAAATGTTCAAAGAAATCGAAGGAGCTCACTGTTCTGGAGAAGAAGCTGGCTAACCAGGAGACGATGATTGCTGACCTTAAAGCTGCCTTGGACTCTGCCTTGGCTACCTTCAAATATATGGCCTCCTTCAATCCCACAAAATAATCCAGCCCTATTCCTTGTTATCTCTTCCTTGATTTAGCCTTTATCTCGCTTTGACCATCTCATGTTTTAAATTCTAGCTTTATGGTAAGTACTATTTGCCTTTCTGGATTCTACAATTATGACTTTCTGTGTTTGTCTTTGGATATTCTCCTAAAATAGGTGTCACTTGACATGAAGCCTGATGACAACTCATTTTGCAGATGGCTTGTAGTCTAATCTTTTTGCTAATGTCAAAAGGGGGAAAGGGAATGGATGGTCACTTAGTTATTCTTATTGTGCCTTTTCGTCTTGTTTAATGTTTGCCGTATCCTCTCTTCTGAGTTGCTTATGTGATTCTGTCTATAGTTTGTTTGATGTTTTTAAGTGCTCTTTATTTTATTTATCTTGTTCTCTGGTGATCAAATATAATTGTCTATGCTCCTTAACAGGTTGGAATGAGACTATTTTGAGCATAAAGGCTCATCGTGTCTATAGGAACATGATCTATTGTGAAATTCTGTGAGAATATACTGCTTTGATCATGTCTATTTAGCATCCTGAACAGTAACTATTAATGTTAATCCAAGGATGTTGAGAACCTTCAGGTATGGTTTTTTGAACTGACTCTTTCAGAAGAACTGGATCGTGAAGGTATGAGTTGTCTTGGTCATTAGATTTATCTTTCCTATATTTTTATGACCATCACTGTCTGCCGTCATCAAAAATGGGGAAATTCTGATGTTTTGATAATGAAAAACAATAGAGCACTAATGATTTACAAGTTTGATGGTGTGAATGTGCAATGTACGAGCTTGAGGGAATCTGATGGATACAAGATTGCATATCAAGGAAGTAATCAAACTTCAAACCAAAGATGACAACTCAAGTACAATACATCAAGACTACAAGATGGAGCTGCAGATCTATCAAGTAGTGTAAAAGTGTGTTTTAGATTGCATATTAGTTGTAGTAGTGAGCACACAGGATTTGAATTACCTTGAACATGTTTTCGACAAGAACGTAACCTTGACTAAGAACTGGTTCTTGTCACAGTGACTAAATAAATTGGATATTTATTTCAAAAAATTATCTTTTAATCTGCAGAATGTCTTAAACGGGGTAGGGTCTTAGGGTTTTACAAAAACGGTTGAGCTTTCAACAAACTCCTATTTTTGTGGGATAATAGCTAGGTTGTTTTTTTACCAGACCAATTTCTGGTTTGGCCACGTTCTTCATGACTTCACCTCTCCATGAAAAATATTTTGTTCACTATCGATTCACAAAGTAAAAAAATTGAAAAGGATTTTTCAAGGTGTCCTTGTGAAATTCAGTTTTTGTGAATCAAGAGGTTCGATGCTTTAAATGATAAAAGGTGTACTCGAATATAATGTGCTCATAGCTATTCTGATCGACAAGATATCATTCTGTATCATTGTTTGAATCTGTATTGTTTTGGTTTACAACAATCACTTGTGAAGTGGATTGTTGCATAGAGAAACCTTGGCCTAGGTTGATATAGGCGACTACAGCACAGGAGGTGTTTGTATTGTAGTTCTTCTTTTCTTAGGGTAAACTAGGTGAACGGGCTTGTGATAGGGTTTATAAGTTTGGAGCCTTGCAGTACAGTCTGTAAGGTAGAGGTGATAGATTGTACTTAGGGTTATTATAGTACATTGTTGTGTCTCTACACTGGATGTAACTTCCTGACTTAGTTAGGAACAAACCAGTATAAACTCTGTGTTTTTATGTTTCTACACTGATCATCATTTTCATGAATTCAATCGTCTACACGAATCGAGTCATTTGAGTTACAATCAGCTGATTAAGTAAAATTCAAAAATTGGAAATACTCAATTCAGCCCCCGCCCCTTCTTGGGTCTTTCTCTGATTGGGAATTAACAGAACTATTGATGGCCTTATCATTTAGAACCTTCTTCACAAATTGTGCCTCTAACCAATCGCTGTTGTAAAGATTTAGAAACTTTTGATACACTCAATCATTGCTTAGAATATCACCTTCGCTGCGAAATTTACATCTAGCATCAAAACTTAGATTACACTTCTCTTGTAACAAAAAGAAGAGGAAAGACACAGAAAAATAGTTTTCATGAGTTATAGGAGCTCAATAACGTATCGGCCCCCTTATTGGGGGTTACACGAGAGAAGAAGATAAAAAAAGAAAAGAGAAATGATCGCTTAGGTCCTTTGTTTCAACACTCTGGAACTTATCATATCAACTCGACATTCACAATTATCATTTTAAAAACACAATAAAGACAGACAATAGATACTCTCGGCGTTATAATTGTGTCCTTGGCAAGACTTATTCAATTTTAATTTATCAAGGTTTATTCAACTTTAGTAAAAGGGACATCCACGAAAGGGGATCAGTCAAACCGAAGCCCAAGATCTCCTGCAGTGAGTTTCCCTCATACCAAAACGACCTCACAAGGTCGATGAAAGAATGTCACCATCAAGTCACATTATAACACAAACGACAGACACAACACTCTTTGTGTTTTACACCATGTAATTATCTCACCAATTTATGAAATTTATACTCCTTTCACACATTCATCCTCATTATATCAGAAAAAAGGGCATAACACACACCATAAACAACATTCCACATCACTCAGTATTTAGCATGCAACATTTATAGTCACTATTTTACGTCATCCATATTTAGTAGTTACGTCCAAAGATTCCACTGCATATTATTATACTCACATACAATAAATCTAAACGTTATCTTTTATCACAATTCTTGACATGCACATGTTCAGCCTCCTCCTTAAGTGACGACGAGCAGTATCTCCAAGTCCTATAATATAATAGGATATGCATTGTTCACGTTATGAAATTAAGTATATTTATTCGTACTTTTTGAAAAAACCGTCATAGTAATGTTATGTGGTGATGCCAAGCTTTGAGAAAAAGTCTTTGATACTTATTTCGATAGTCCATGATGATGATTTTATGTATTTATCATCATTAAAAGTGTTTGTGAATATTTGGAGTTGTTTTGGGGTCAAAACGGTTCATTTTCGAAATCTATCCAATATGACTCTTTGATACGTTTAAATCTATAATTTCTCTTATACAGCTTCAAAATGATTTCGTAAAATTCTACATAAACTAAACTTCATAATATTTCCATTGAATTAAGTTTCTATCACGCAACCGTACCAATAACAGCAGTTTATTCATTCAATTTTATATTTTCTGCTAGATCAGATAGTTTTACCTTTCTTCACTAATCAGCTCATAACTCTTTAAATACAACTTCAAATATAGATTTTAAACTATTCTGAAAACTAGACTTAAATACCTTTCCATTGATATAAGGCTCATTTTCTAACTCTCTTTGTGTAATTTCAGATCACGTCACAAAGTGATCCTTATAACCAATTTTTACAGATTAACATATCCGTAAGTTCTGATTTATATCTTGAGATTCACAACTCTAAATCATGATCTATCAATTTTATTAGAAACTATACATCTATGGATTCAACATATATTAGAATCGAAATTTATCACAGAGTTTATGATTTTTCATAAAATTTCTAAAAAAAGATTATCACCTTCTCGTATTAATGATGAAAAATCCTCATCGCCTTATAACCCTAACTTCTCCTCTTTTCCTCAAACTCTTCTTCTTCTCTTCTCTTACTTATCTCTTCTCTTGCATGATAAGAATTGATTTTATGTTTATAAGAAGTTTTTAAAGGAGAAAAGAGCTTGTATTTATCCGAAACTAAATCAATTAAAATAGTTTTAGTGGATAATTAGTGGGTATTTAGTGAATAATTAGTGGGTATTTAGTGGATAATTAGTGCATAAATAATTTAATTTAGGTGAAATAGAAATTGACATAAAGAAAAATAAGTGCCAAAATTAGGTTTAGGTCATTTTCGTATAAATACGATATTTTGTTATTAAATTCGTATTTTCCCGTATTTTCATATTAGGGTTGCATTTCATTTATATTTTTTATTATTTATTTATTATATCATCAAACAAGTCTTTTAACCTCGCAAAATAAATTATAACGTACGATTATTTATTATTCACGTTAATTATCGTGAAACTAAATTTTACTGAAATTTTCGGGTTCCTACCATATTTTTGTTATGATTTGACAAACGAATTTTATAACCCGTTGTATAAATTACGATATTAAGTAATATACTGTTTTTTGTTATTTTTAAAGAAAATAAATTATCTCAAATTTTTCGTGTCTTTGCAGGTGCATTTGTCAATAGGTTTCGTCCACACCATACTTCCGCAACAATCACAGAAGGAAGTGTCAGTGCATATAAAATCAAAAAAAAAAATTCTGAGAAGAGCGTTTCCGTATACGTGTAGGGTTGCACCAAGGGTCTAATCTTAGTCCGTTTTTTTTTTGCGACAGTCATATATGAATTGACGAAAGAGATTCAGGAAGAGGTACCACGTTGCATGTTGTTTACAGATGAGATTATTCTGATTGACCATACGAAGGAAGGAGTTAATAACAAATTAGAGAGGTGGCGAGAACAGCTTAAGGCGAAGGATTTTAGACTTAGTAGAACAAAGACGGAGTACATGTTATGTAAGCAGTGAAAACCAAGATATTCAAGAATAGGAGGCAAGGATTGGGTCAGATGCGATCCCAGTGACATCTTCATTCAGGTACCTTGGTTTTATGATTCAAGAGAATGAAGATATTGATGAAGATATTATTCATCGTACGAGAGTGAGTTGACAAAAGTACGAGGAGATCGCGTAAGGAATATTGTGCGATAAAGGATTTCTCTTAGACTTAAGCGCAAGTACTATCGCATTGCCCTAGGGCATGTCGGATTATGTTTAGGTTTATATATATATCCTGTGAAGTTACCATATTGTTCATTAAAATTTCAAAAATTATTTTAAGACCCTATCATACCATCTCAAGATTTGTCGTTTGACATTTTATTGTAACTATATATGTAATAGATTAATCTTTTTCTTTTAATTTGATGAACAATTGTATTTATTTTCTATTTCATTAATATTTAATCTGAACCATCGGATGTAAAGTTGAACAATCAAGATTTGAAAATCTCAGTTGAAGACATAACCACCTCTATTTGTATATTATATAGTATAGATCACATGTATGAAAGGAAGGACTGAACGAGTACTATGAACAGGGATATTGCCAAGACAAATCACCTATATTTTCACTTTTTTTTTATGATATTGGATTTCTGATATTCCTCTTATCATTATAAATATATAATACAGATGTAAGATTTTTTTTTATTGATCATCCACATATCTATATTTTATTGGTTAATAGTCATTCACATATTAATTTCTCATTGGTTAATTTCACAATGCATTAATTAACATCATTAAAAACTTCATTATCAAGTATATGAATAATTAAGTAACTATGTGAAATTTATCACAAAAAAATTGTGTGAAAGTTTATAACAATAATTTTACATATTTTTTATTTGATTGAGATTTTCTTTGATCGACTATGACATTAATAATCACATTAAGAAAATTTTATTTTTGTATTTCATATCTCATAGTACAGTAATATTAATGACTTTATGTATTATCCAATACTAGAGTTTCTTATAATTGAACAATGCATGAATAATCGATAAATTGAAGTTTATAAAACACAACATCACTACTTTTTTTAATAAACAATATAACTAATTATTCTAAAATGAATCATTTGTTATTAATAAAAAAAATACAATATAATATAGTGCATCAAAAAAAACAATAAAAAATTATATATTGACAAGTAGAGATCTAGTACTAATAATGTAAAGTTGACTCAATGATAAGTCGCTCCCCTCTTAACTGTGAGATCCAAGAAACAATCTCTCTATATAAAAATAGGATAATTATATTATTTGTTTAATCAAAATACTTATCATTTGTCTTTTTTTATGTACTCTATCATTTTCTTACTTGAAAATATTTTTCTACAAAATTATCAAAATATCCCTATTTTTTACTTCATCTGTCCCATTGAAATTAAAATATTTTTTTATATTTGAGATGTCCCAAAAAAATAATAATATTTTCCTATTTGATAATTTTTTAATACAAAATTATCAAAATATCTCTATTTCATATAATATCAATGTACGTCACTATCATTTCGCTCTCTTTTTTTCTCCACTTTTCTCTTTCACATACTCACAAAAATAAATTGGTCATTCTATATAAATTCAACACAACAAAAATTATCGTGCTAAGTCAACCCGTCATAATTTAAATGAGACGAAGGGTGTATAATTTTATCATATTAATTCATCTCGTTATCCTTTTTTCTTTTTTGGCTCCACTTTTTCACACAATCACAATGGCATTAAGATCGTTACCTATAAAATTCAATACACATAAATTATCGTGTCAACTCAAAAGGTTACGACCCTTTGGGACAATAGGAGTATTATTCTCTCCGTACAAATTAAATTACTAACTTGCTTTTTCTGGATTTCCCTAAAAAAAATTACATCATTTTTTTAATTTCGTATTTTTTTTCTTCTTTTTTCTTCTTCTTCTTTTTTTTTTTGTGTTAATGTTGTTGTTGTACAAAACTCTCAAAATACTCCCACTTTGCACTCCTTTCTTTTGTAATACATACATTTTTCTATTTTGATCATTATAAGATACATACGACGTTTTCTTATTTGATAAAATTTTCACACAAAACATGCTCTCATAACTACATTAGATTTTGTTCACTCTTTTTCAGTTGTTACAGTAAACCGTTACTAACCCTATTAAAATCTTTAAAAATAAAATTCACATAAAGAATATATGATTCAGATCAAAATGTTACATTTATTATATCAGATCAACTCAAGTTAGTACCTTTTCATCTCATTTATTTTTTTCTCGCTATCTCTCACAAGTCACACGAACAGATAAACCATTACCTATAAAATTCAACATATATAAATCATTGTGTCAAAGTTATAATTCTTTTGAAACGATGGGAATAATACCTAATTTTTTTGAGTTGGAGGGAGTGGTGTGTGTTAAGCGTTTACTAAGTCGCATATACACAAATGCACGTGTTGTTTATCAAGTAATAAGAAGAGTAATAGTATCGTCCCACAAGGAAGTAGGCCTCTAACGATCGACGATTGTAGTCCAAAATAGGTCAAACTAAAATAATCGAATGTGATTTTAAACTAATCTAACTAGGGAAATATGAAACTAAGCTAAACGTCAGTGATATGGATGTGAAGTTAGGGTCGTGACCTCGTTATCCTAGTGTATGACCATACCGTTCACTCTAATCTAATTGTTTTTTAGATGTTTTGGTTATTAGACAAAAGTCCCTAAACTTTACTTCCTCTCGAGATCTAAGATAACTTTCACTTGACATCACCTCAACACATTTCTACCAAGTGATACTGAACACAATAAGCAAGTAATGTGCACGGCGATTCCCAAAGCGATTACGAGAGTCACGCAAACGTTCTCTCGACCTTGCGTGCAACTCAAGGTAAGGATTATCTAAGTCACGCATACATTCTCTCGACCTTGAATTCAACAAACAATGACCGCACAACTAAATCAAAACATGAAAATGATCATACCAATATTCAAACTAGATGATAATTTATCACAGATCAAGCAACATACGAACATACAATAAAGCCTAATCAATACATCTACACAGCGTTTCGACTGCAGCCTGGATTCAATGATTCGACCCCCTGGCCGAAGTCCATCCAATGCGCCACAACGTTTTTTTTTTTTTTTTTTTTTCAAAATGAAACAGAGCCCTCAAAACAATAGAATCCAAAAGCGTTAATTTGCTATCCAAAAATGTTCAGGAATCCAAGCAAAAGGTTCAGAGCATAGTGCTCTCTATAGTGTGTCCAAACATTCTTCCCACAATAGAAGGATCCAAGCATCTCAAAATCCCATACATTCCATGCCCACAATACAAGGTCCTGATAGACTAGGATACATTGGCCGACTCGATTAACCACCGATAAGGCGAGAAGGTAGAGATTCTCCGGGGAAGATGCCGATGGAGATCCAACGGTTTTGAGAGAGAGCACGAGATAACCGAGCACGAAAAAGCTCCGTACTATAGGAGGTCAGGATGATCTTTTTGGTGGAGACATGTTACGAATCAGAGAGACAGCAGTATGAAGAATAAATATTTGCAAGAATACACCTGATACATAAAAAGAATGATCAGAAGCAGCGAGTGCAACAAAGGTCATCCTTCAGCATGGCAGAGTAGGAAGTGATTGGAAAGTTACCGGTTAATAGGACGATAACATGAATTAGTTGTTCATTATATACGTCTAAAACACTGCCAATCTGACCACCAGCAACCTGCATGTCACAAGAGGAAAGACCAACATCATACAACAATGTCTCATTCCCCAACGCCATATTGTTGTTTCTCATAATCGAGAAACCAAGAGCATCACCAGAGAGTGCACACCCTGAGCAAAAACCTATACTGGATTCACTCAAGAGGCGAAACTTCGACAGCAAAAAATACAGTGAAGAAGTCGATAGAGAAGCCACAAATCGATGAAGCTTTCGGTAGAATATCCATCACCAAGTGAAGAGATGTGCCCAAAATTTCACGCAAAGAGAGAGATAGGCAAACCTCAAGAGCAATTACCGTAACAGTTTCTTGGGTATGACAATTTGCACAACAGTTAACAAGAGCCTTCCATTCCAATTTCGACACAAGAAGGGGATATCAAGATTTAACAGTGTACTTGATTCAATCTCCAGGTTTAGTTAAGATGTCGAGTGATAATGGGAAAACCAAAGGGAAACAAGCATAAGCCTTACAACACAAATTCTCTCAAGAATTCAACACCACACTGGATTCTATCTCAAAATTTTATAAGATGGCAGTGACTGGGAAAACAAATACAACTTCAGCAATCTTGTGAAGAGCAAAGAGGGAACAAGCATCTTACCTGTTGTATAAGATCCTTGCTGACGGTGCGATAACCCAGGAGCAGCATTGAGATGGATGACAACAGCATGTAACTCTTCAAGAAACTCGTCCTACTTTTCCTACGACCTTCAACATATGATTATTTAAAAGTTGAAGTATAAGGAAAAGTAATAGCAACGTTAGAAAGATTAAGGAACAAGCATTGTTACTCAATTATTCTTCCATGCAAAAGTTCTCTCCAAGAAACCCCTATATCATGAGAACTCAAGCTATGGATGGGAAAACATTTGAGCAAAGTAACATGTTATCGCCTTCTGTTATACTTTGAAGCAGAATTCATTCCAAAAGATTTCTAAATCACTTCCTTGTCTCCTTTTTTCAACAGTCACTGCTGCCTTATTACAATTGGTGAGGATTCAACAGTCACGGGCATTTGATGACAAAAGACTTGAGCACTCCGAATAGAATTGATGTTAGATAAAGGATCAGTTGAAATTATGATCAACATATGGAGATGTCCCAGGCAACCAAAGGATGATCAGAACAACAGAGTCATAGTACAAAGTGCGGAGAACTGGGCAAGCAAATAGCACACAATCCTAAAACACAGCCCACTTCTTCTGATATGGCACCAGTTTGACCTTGAGGTATCTGAAATTGCATTATGTAAAACTCAGCACATGTCAAGCCCACAAAGGCGCTCTTCCTTCTTTTCACTACCACCCATGCCACCATGCTATGACCTTTTACTATATTCACAGCATGTAATCCTTCCTCAAATTCCAAAGAAGAGGAAGAAAAGAAAAGAAAAAAAAAAAAGGAAAAGAAGCACACAAACATAGGATTTTTTTCAAATAAATTATAAAAAAAATTTAAAATTAACATGGTGCAAAATTTATCTTGAATCTAACATCCTTTAACTATTCATAGGAGAGAAAACGTTAAGATACCGGACGATTTTTATTTTATTTTTTTGTTTTTGAAGAAAACGTTAGATTTGATGACACATTCTTCAAATTTTATAAATGATGAAGAAAACGCTAGATTTGATGACACATAATAAGGAAGTAGACTTTTTTTGTGACACATTCTTCAATTTTTTTCACCATATCTTTGTGAAGAAATTGTTAGATAGAAAGACGCATTCTAAAGTTTCTAATACACTAAAGAAAGTGTGAGTCACAATGACACTTTATTTTTCAATTGCATTTCAAAAACATCAAGACAATTTCTTTTATTTTTGTGAGAGAAAGCGTTAAAGTGACAACTTTTGGGTGATTTTTAGAACTCTCAAAAAATTGTTCCATACACTAACACATTCTTTTACATTAAATGTGCCACTTTTCTTTGATCGATTCCTTGTGCTATGTATATAACTAATTATCTTGTCAAGTTAATGAGCCTTGATTGCTGAAAAGAACTGGCCTAAAGCCAACTTTCAAATGGCTGTTTAGACATGACGAAAACTTGAACTGATAAAAAAATATAATAATAAACAATCTAAAATAAATGTAAACAAAAAAATTTACACCATCAATAAAGTCCAAACAAAACAAACGTCGATGCGGCAAAAACAAAAAAAAAAAAAAGGAATGATTAAGCGTGAAAATTTATAGGTTATTTGTTGAGAAAATTGAAGAGTAACCTTATAATAGTTTACACATAGATAACAACCTAAATATCTTTCGACACACTGATTAGACAATATCAAAATTAGGAAAGAAAGAGAAAGATACCATACATTCCATAACACATTGCACATAGGTTGGGAAAAAGGAAGGGAGGGGTGCCGCACCTGACTCTCCTATGAACAAAGAAAGAAATAAGACGGCCACCAAAGATAAGTGGTTGACGTTAGCAATATCCCCTTTCAAGATCGGTAAAAATGCAAAAAGAGCTTCTCCAATCACAATAAATGCCTGATAACATACACAGAGTGCTATGAGTGTGAATTACCTTTGCAAAATAAAAAGCATATGATAACAGCTTTGCAAAGGTGAAAAAATTAAGATTCAGTCATCCAATGCTTTAAAATGACACTATGGTACAAAACAATCCAATCTGTAAAGGTGCACCTACTAAAAAGTAAGAAGTTGCGAGTTTGAACCAAAAGCATCAAAATACTCATACGGACAACAGAAAAAGTTGGAGCATTTTTCCCCTCAATCTTTTGAGATGAAAAGGTTAAAAGACAATCATGTAAGTACCTTAGAAAGAAAAAGAAGGAATCATCAAGAGAGTAATAAGGTATGATTAACCACAACAAAAATAGGTAAAACATGAGAGAACAGCTTGGCCACTTCTGGTTCATGTCAGGCAAGTAAACTTTATCATGACAATGAAGCACTTCTTTCCATGAGAAAAGCATCATTGGCCGCCCCTCATAACATAAGGTTAATACACTACTTAATTTTCATCCGATACTGATCTAGTTCTCAACGTTACTCCAAACTCCATCATCATGACGAATCTTCCCCACTCACCACACACATCTAAGCAATCACACAACTACAACCACAGATGACCATCGCGATTCGCGAATACAATGACTACAATCATAGTATAAAAATTCGGATGTGGGTTTAATTCGATAAATATAAATTCTGAAAAAAAATCGAAAACGAAAACAAATCGAGAAAAAATATAAGGATAAATTCGACATTATAACGGTTCGGTGATTAATACGAAAAAAAATAATAATCAAAATACGGGATTAATACGGGTTTCAAACAGAAAAATGAAGGGATCGATGTTCTTGAAAAGTCCTAATTTTTACATGAAGGTTTCAGGATAGTTTGATTACATTGAAAAATTCGGATTTTTTTTAATTTTACGAAAAATCCAAAAAAAAAATCAAAATTATAAGTGAATATTACGAAAAATACAATTTCAATTCGGCAAACGAAAATTCCGGGGATTTTTCGTAATATACGCGAATTATTCAGGGATTTTGTTACAATGACTAGAACAACTAACTAGATACTCCAAACATTGACTTGGTCTATGGGCGGTGGAATTCACATAACCTTACCCCTATCGCAAACAACAAGGATATTGTTTCCTGACTATGGTATAGCTAACACGCTAAAAACAGATTGATTGAATGCTTGCATTCACAGGCTTAGCCAATCTAACAACAATCAGCAATAAATTCCTCTCTAACTCAATCCAATCGAAATCCACAAAATTCACCATTCAATCACGGAATGCACCTATATACCTGAACAAGGAGGAGCCGAGCAAGGTGAGACTTCCCTTGAGCTACTCTCGTGTATCCTAATCAAACACAATCACCACATTGACAATCAACAACAACAACAAGAAGAATTTCAAGCAATTGAGAAATTTATTTTGATGAAAAGTATTGAGTGATTGCATGAGATTGTGTGGTCATGAAGAGTGAAATTGATCTTACTAGAATCGACGACCATGCGGTATGAGAAATCGGAGCCATCGGTCCCAGACGGCCTGCAGACGACTGGTCGTCTCATCATCGGTCGGTTTTCGCCCTCGATGACTTTTAATTTTGATCCACGTTGGAAGATGAAGGTAGCCGGTGACTTTGTCGGTGAACAGTTTCTCAAAACAAATCTCTTAAACGACGACAAAAATCGAGTTTTTCCGTCTCAACACGACGTCCTGAGAGGACAAGGTATAAGCAGCCCTACCTATGTTTGGACAATAGAGACTGTTTCCCAAAATACCCTCAAGGTAGACACAACCACAACAACAAAGACGACTACAAAAATGAATTTAGAAATGACAATTAACAAATATAAATATAACACAAGACAAAATACAAAATAAAAAAAAACTGAAAGCAATTAAATAACGAGTAAATTAACTGCAAGAAAGAAATAGATAACTATAAAATAAGTGGCAAACACACAAATGTCATTTTACGAAAGTTAATTAAATAGGCTCAAAGCTACCCTACAACTGCTATATTTCTACGCCATGTAGATCTATTACGACTCATGTCTTCTGATAGTCCCAGTGAGGAACACAAATCTCTTAAACACAAAGCAAAAATAACATACCACATAATATTGTAACCTCGTTATAAATTTATGGACGTGACGAGCCATGACCACATGGCTAGGGTATAGGTATTTGGATCTAACGAATTATGATGAACATTGATCCAAATATGTAAAATATTCCGAAAAATGTTCGTACTGATGGTACAAAGTTAGGAGTTGCTTGCATTCTTAGAAAAAGGCTAAAACGATCAATGAACTCACTAATCTTTCAAGTGAATAATTATCTCACTTTCCATTGAAATACCATAAAACTTCATGTTCATGATTAATTATCAAATGTTTTCAATAGTTTAGAATACAGGAGTAACCAAGACGATAATCCTGTCAGTAGTTCCAAGATTGATCACAACAAGCACAGGAAAACAGAAGTAAAGGAAAAGCGAAACACACACAAGGAAGTGTGTCCACGATCCATGTAACCAAGAAACTGGCAAATAATTTTTTTAAAATATATTTTTGATGTCTAATTTTAAGTTTATTTTTAAGTTGTCTATTTTTTATACAAAGATCTCAATTTTTAATATTCATAAAATATTTTTAAAGGCTGAGAAGTTGAAGAGGATGTCGGATGAGCATGAGGTGTTCGAGCACACACATAAGAACAAAGGTGCCGCGCCGACCTCGAGTGATGAAATCGAGCTCTGTGATGAGCAAGCGAAGGAGTATTGGTAAATCAATTTTTTATTGATAAATCAATTTTTTATTCATAGTTTTTTTCTTACAAATCAATACTCGTTTCAAACTTATTTAAGGTTTTTTAAAATTAAATAACTCATGTTTTTTAAATTGTTTTTCTTGTGATACAGACGGAGTATAGAGTTCATCCATCGGGCCACATTTGTTTGCAACAGAATTGACCATTATCATTGTTTTTCATAAAAAAAACCTTAAGGAGTAAATGTCTACCTCTCAACAAATTATCATAAAACTAATAGCTGGGAATTATTATAATCTGTTTATAAGAACTCATCAGCAAAAGCATTGTCACTTGTAAAAGTGCTTGACAGCCAAGAAGTGACAAGTGACATTTTTTCTACAAGGAAGATATCGAACTATACGGCTACACTTAGCATTGGAACAAGAAAAATAAAATGAATAACTCAAAAAGATACAAATGAAGGATCACGAGAATCAGAATCGAAAATTTAACAAATCCATTCTCATGGCGAGTAAAAATAAAATTTAGTACCAGAAAGTGGAGATTGAGAAGGGGAGAGAGAGAGAGAGAGATCGGAGCTTGGTGGATGACGGGGTGTCGTGGACCGGCTGCTGAACGATGGCTGCTCGTGGCTTCGTGGACCGGCGCCTGGGTCGTCCGGTGGTGGCGAGGTGAGGAGGTTTGAATCGCAGGTCAGGAGCAGAAGTGAATTTGGGGATTTTTGGTCTGAGATTTGAATTCTAGGGTTTCGACCAAGGAGCATCGGAGACTCGGAGTTCCTTGAAACTTAACTTCTGGGCCGAAAGCAAAGTCCATGGGCCTTTTATGGATGCTTCAGTTTTTGTGGGCCAAAAGCCCGATTATGTAGGTAGATGTCAGTCCATGAAGACGACAAGCCCGGATGAATGGATCTTGATTTTAATGACTGGAAATGGCCCAGTTAGGCAACAGGTAAACCCAGCAAGATAAAAAAGAACTGATTTGATCTTCACCTGAAATTAAGCATTTTTGCCTAGCATTGTTGGTTGCTAGTTGTTTTACATTAAACCAAATCGAAAATTGGCAGAGAAGACGGATTGGGAACTAAGCCTCCCAATCACGGGTTCAATATCATTTTGATATCGCAAATTCCCAACCTGTTGCTACTTATCATGAAAGAAGTTTGTTGAAGCATACCGTTCGACAACAACTCGATGATTTTATGTTTATTCATCGATTGATTCTGCCTCATATTTTTTCGTGCTTGTAGGTGAACTATCATTGCACAACAACTCCCTGGACGAACAGATACCGACATCGAGAACCATTGGAACACCAAGCTGAGGAGGAAGCTCATGCTTATGGGCATGATCCCGTCACACACAAAGCTTACTCCCAGATTCTCGCAGACTACGAGAACATCGAAGGCATCTCTAGTGCAGGTCCTCTAATCGAGCCCATATTTCCTAGTCTCATGTGATAGTAAAATCATCTCGTGCTAATAAAAGCATCCCGTGCTAGTAAGCATCACATGTGATAAAAGCTGATAAAACATAATAAAAGCTGAATTGGTTCACTCATGCGCTAGTAAATGTTAAGAACCGAGAAAAGTCGTATTTGAGTTTATGTAGTGATATTATGACATTTAATCAAAGCCTAATCAATTTATATTGATCTTCCATCTATTGTTATCTTTTGGCTTCATGGCTCTGATACGTCATTTGCAGCTTCGTGGAGGATCATCTTTCTTCTACTGTTTATACCTCAAATCAATTATCGTCTCCTTTGATGTCAACACACGGTATTCAACACCATGGTGGATGGCAGAATTTGTAATATGATGTAAGCAGTTCTTTTTACAATCAAACTCCATGCCCTCCTTAAGGTAGGAATGAGAAAGAGCAACAATCGTTTCATCACGATCGTTGATTGCTTCTGGTATCTAACTCAGACAAGATTCATCTACAATCATGGAGCTATTCTTAACATCATGACAGGAGAGACAAGAGGTATGGAGCTGCTAAGATCAGGAGTGACTCGTTTTGCAACTCCTTTTATTTCAATGCAGTCCGTTCTAGAACAAAGGGATGCTTTAAGGAGAATGGTCACTTCCGATGCTTGGATGGAAGCTTTATCTAGGTAAAATTTCAAAGATTTGTTTTATAATTATCATTCAGCAAGATAGCCACATGAACTATTTTATTTTTTTTTTGATAATATTTTTGCAGGCTTACGACACGTGATAGGAAGCATGCTGCATCAATTCAAAGAATGCTTCTTAGTGATGACTATTGGAGCAACTTGGCTCGATTTACCTCCTTATTTGAGTCTCTAATGAAAGTTCTTCGAATGGTGGATTCGGATGACAAGCTACAAATAGGATACATATATGAGGCAATGGACAGAGCATTGGAGGCCATTAAGAACAACTTGCCAAAGGGTTACAACAGATATAATTCAATAATTAATCGAAGATGGATAAAGACTTTATATCATGACTTACATGCAATTGGTAAGAACTTATTACTTTACTATATATGTTATGTTCTCTGTTGGTTAGTATTTAGAACTGGCTAATTTTCTATTTGTAGGATATTACTTGAATCCACGCTTCATGTATGCAAGAAGTGCAACTATTGACAATGAAATTAGGAGAGGATTCAGAAATGTGCTTGACAGAATGTTACCTGAATTGAATATACAAATACTTGCTGATAGAGAGGTAAGAACATGATCGTCCTTACTATTTGACATGTTGTTTATATTCTTTTATATGATTGAATTATTTTTTCAACTTTTTGTTTTTTGTTTTATTTTAAGGCGGAGTTTTACAGAATTCGCTATGGGTCTCTTGGATCGAGGAAAGTAATGAAAGCGATACCAATTGTTACTCCAGGTTTGCATATTTTACCAAGAAAATGATCATATCTAATATAAATGTTCACTACTAAGTTGTTAATGTCTTATAACTTGTATCAATTCCAGCGGAGTGGTGGTCTATGTATGGGAGAGATCAAGCACCTAATCTTGCCTCGATAGCTATTCGCATTCTTAACCAGATTGTTTCATCTTTTCAATGTGAGAGGAATTGGAGTACATTTTCCTTGATCCATACAAAGCCAAGAAACATACTGACTATGAATAAATTAAATAAGCTGGTATTTGTCTCGTACAATATGCGATTAAGAGTCAGAAATACAAAGAGGATGTGCGAATCCCCTAGCGATGTGATTGACCTTGATAATTTGTTTAATGTGGAGGATCCACTGATAGAATGGACGAGGGAGATTGAAGAGCCTGCAATAGATACAGTTGATGAGCAACCAAATCCAGAGGTGAAAAATGCTTTGGCTGATGATCCTGATGATGACTCCACTAGTTCAGATCCTAGTGATGGTGTTGGCGATCGTGTTGATGGTAACTTGCAAACAAGTGATGATGATCAGGACACTGGTGGATATAGTGGCTATGATTTATATGGAGCTCGCCATTCTTCTTATTATTGAACTATATTGTGCTTCAAGCTCTTGAGTTGGATTTGTAATGCTGAATATTGGACAAAGTTTATGTTTTCGCCTTTGATTTATGTATGCATACTTTCTTTCTTATTGCGTTATTGTCTTTTTATCATGTATATATGTTTTATGCATTTCTTCAATTAGATTTGTGTTTTTTTTTTTTGTGTATTTTTTCAAGAAACAAAAGACAACAAAGATGACTCGGGCGAGTCGGGGTGAATCAAACCGAGTTGGTAGCGACTCGGTGACTCGACTCGGTTTTGAAAAAATCGATTCCGAGTCAGTTTTCAAGTTGACGAACCATGCTGTTAAGTACTCCATCTTATAGAAAAAACGTTACTACTCACTTTTTGGTTGTCAAGCACTTTTACAAGTGACAATGCTTTTGCTGATGAGTTCTTATAAACAGGTTATTATATTTCCCAGTTATTAGTTTTATGATAATTTGTTGAGGGGTAGACGTTTACTCCTTAAGGTTCACTATCAAAAACAATGATGCTGGTCAATTCTGTTGAAATCAAACGTGACCCGATGAACTCTATACTCTACTTGTATCACAAGAAAAACAATTTTAAAAACATAAGTTATTTAATTTGGAAAAAACCTTAAAACGAGTATTGAATCGTAAGAAAAAAACTATGAATAAAAAATTGACTTATCAACACTCCCTTCGCTCGCTCATCACAGAGCTCGATCTCATCACTCAAGGTCAGCACGCCTTCTTTCTTATGCGTGTGCACGAACATCCCATACTCATCCGACATCCTCTTCAACTTCTCATCTTGTAAAAATATTTTATGAATATTAAAAATTGAGATCTTTGTATAAAAAATAAACTTAAAATTAGACATCAAAAAAAAAAATTACCAGTTTTTTTGGTCACATGGACCGTGGTTACACTTCTTTGTGTGTGTTTCGCTTTTCTTTTAATTCTGTTTTTCTGTGCTTGTTGTGATCAATCTTGGAACTACTAACGGGATTACCGTCTTGGTTACTCTTGCATTTTAAACTAATGAAAACATTTGATAATTAATCACGAACATGAAGTTTTATGGTATTTCAATGGAAAGTGAGATAATTATTCACTTGAAAGATTAGTGAGTTCATTGATCTTTTAGCCTTTTTCTAAGATGTGTACCGGCAATGATAGTGGCAATCAATCTTTTTAGTGATTCTGAATTCTCAATCTTTATGATTTGAAAATGATATAGGTGTGTCATTTCAATAATTCCCAATCTTTTATTATTGGGATACACAATGTATAAAAATGAATGGTGACTATCAATTCTAAGGGGAACCGAAAGTCCTTCTGAACTACACTCTTGGTTGAGGATTGACAGATTATGTAAGGGACATTTGTGACAAACCTGGTGTGGGGTGGGAACCTTCCCATATTAACATTTGGGCTAAACTGCCTCAAACTCTGGGCACGCCACTTATCTTCCAACTCAAGGATGATGCGCTTTTGTAAACATTATTTGACATACTTTAGAATGCCCAATGTTGTTATGCTATGTGGTACGTGAAACGCAATGTTCCTAAAGTCCTGGCACATTCATCTTTTCCAGTACAGACTCAGCAATCTTCTCCTGTATATTCGCAACCATCTTTGCCTGTGGAAGCTGCTGACAATGAGAATGATGATGTTTTTCACGTATAATCTCCTCAACTTCCTTCTCCGCTGCTATATCCTCTAACATCAAGTCAATGCTATGAGCTGCGCAAGGACTTCAAAAGATTTTCTCCCTTTTAGTCATCCAGATCTCGCCAGTTGTTTTGAAATTTGCTCCATTATCGATGATAATCTGTCCCAAGTTTTAAAGAGTTTATATTTTGTTTAAATGAAAAAAGATGTAACAAAATTAATGGGTAATAAGAATTATATATAACATACCTGGACAATTCGATGCTCCCCTATCTCATCATTCACACTCTCAATTTGAGCACATATATATGCAGCCGTTTGATGTGCATCGCGAGCATCTATAGAGCGGATGAACACGGTCCCAACAGGACTATAAACCAAGAAGTGAATGATGTGCCTCCTATTTTGGGTAGTCTATCCATCACACATCAACGTAAATCCAAATTCATCTCAGATATGATGAAAAGTGGTAAGATATGATTTACATTCTTCTACTTGCTCATCTAACAAGCTACCACCAATATCTTTAACTGTTGGGGGAGCAATTCCCGTACCCATTTCTGCTATGGTATCCACCATAGTCTTATAGTAAGGGCTCTGAGCTGCATTGAAAGGGATGTGACTATAATAAAAGAATTTGGCAACAGCTTTTGAAATCTTTTTCTTTGCATCCTTGATCCCTTTTCCTAGTTTATCAAGTCTTGTTTGAACACTTTCACGCTTCCTAAACATGTCGGGATCGGCTAAAGGAGCTGCAACTCTAGAATGCCCTTCTTTCCCTTTTCCTTTACCACCTACGCATTTGATAAAATAAGAACAAATTGCATAATGCATTATTATGTAAACATAATAAACACAACAATTTTGCAATATTTTTGATCTATAAATTATCTTACCAATATTGAATATTGGTGCATAAGAAGTTCCCTAAACACTAGTAGAACGAGAACCCATTGATGAATGTCCTTGCCATGATGTCGAAAACGACCATCTCCGAGCTTCCTCCTCCTGCAAAAATAGTTCTCTACTTGTTTTTGCTGCCCTTCTGTAATTTGGTTCATCTTCATCTTCCTCCGATTCAGAGTCAATTTCATACAAATCTTCAGGAACTGACGGTAGATGTGCTAGCTTATCTTCCACTTGTTGTTTTTTAAGCTTCTCACCTGCTGAAGCTTTCTCCTTTTGATTAAAAAAAGCACGCATCTCCTTCCTGACTTCAATAGAGACTCGATCACAACCTTTCACTGCACCGGCTATACCAGCCAAATGAAGTTTCATCCTATGAATACCACCACTCATAGAGTTTCCATAATAATTGCATTTAACTTTCATTCTGCTATCACCAATTCATGTACAATGCATCCATCCCGAATCTTCAACAACAGATTTGTCTCTGCAATTTTCCTCATCGATCATCTTCAATCACTCACAATTTTCTCTTTGTCTTGAAGAAGAAGATGACAATATATTGTTGAAGTGTGATTGAAATCTGGGATGAATTTGATTTTTGATTTCTAGATCCAAAATTGGAATGTGAAGAATTGTGTTTGATAGTATGTTTTGTGTTTTCTCTCTCCAAATGAGTGAGAGTGTCAGTACTGCGGATGGTGTGAGCAAAAGCAAAACAAAAGTAGATTACATCTATATTTATGGTTTGGTGGAAGATAAATGTAACGCCCTCGACTTTTCGCGTCGGAAGACACGTGAGCGTTATGCCGTCACGGACCCGGTCCATGACAAGGCTAAATAAACCGAATGGGTTTTA
>JAOVYX010015134.1:0-29117 GCA_035668315.1 Drosera spatulata
GTAGGTACAAAATACACTCTGTTCTCGAACGTCAAGACTGTCCAAGATCAGGACAGCTTGCACCATTTGATTTATAATTTCAAGAATTCAAATCCAAATATAACGAAATTTGATTCATTAGAAAGCTAACACATAGAGGTATCTTCACGAATTATTTCATGAATTTTGAAAATCAAATTCAAAGCTTTCGAAGCTATTCAAATAAGATGCAAAAACCATAATGTTTGAGCTCACCCACGAATACATGTCGCAAGGCTGTTCTTCATCATTCTCGTTGGTGGCTGTCCTGAGCTCGTCCTTGTGCTTGGATGGTCAAGTGTCGTAGCATAAGGTGATGATGGTGGCAGCAGCGGAGGTTCAAGGTGGTGGCGACATCAGCTTGGCTTGAAGATGGCGTGAAGGAGGCGCATGGAACCCCGCGGCTGTTCAACGTGCGGCTTCCTTCTCTTTTGTTTTCCTTCACGGCATGACTCTCCCCGTCTTATGATGATCATGCTGGAGAACAGCGAGCAACACCATGGTTGATGGTGCTAGATGATGGCGCGGCTTAAGCTAGGAGGCATCAAGTGGCGCGAAGGCTGCGGTTTCGAAGGACAGAACACGTTTCCTTTCCCTGCGCATCAACTCTTTCTCCAGCTTAGTAAAGGTGATGGCGGGGCGGGGTGGTGCGGTGGGTGTGGGTGGATGGTGTCGGCATGGTGGAGGTGGGTGGCCGGTCTTGGTCAGGGTGAGGTGGTGCGCATGTGTGTGGAAGTTGCCGTGGCCTCTTAGTTGTAGGTTGGTGAAGTTTATGAAAGAAAGGTGCATAGTGCAGTGCACAGTGGCGGGGAGATTGTTATATAAGAAATTTAATCCCTCTTCGGTCTATTTTTATCTCAGTTTCGTATAAATAATCTTCCGTTAATTAATTCGTGTCGATTTAAACGTATCAAACACGTTAATATCGTAATCTTTTAAACGATATAACGTTCTGAGACTAAAAACCGTCACGCTATAACATTATAACGTTGTTTCGTACGTTATAAATAAACATACGATCATAACGTCGCTCGATAATTAATCGTTGTCGATTTAATTATCCGAAATATTTTATAACAATATTTCGTTCAATAAACTCGAATTTTCAAGCTCAAACCTGTGTCTCAAATGTATAAATACTTTAACGATGTAACGTTCATCGTTCGTAAATTTTTATTTACGCGTTCGTTACGTACGCTTTGTACGTATATTTTTAATCCAATATATATATATATATATACATCACCATATTTGATTTAATTAATCAAATATTTCTTTCTTTTAAATATATAATCTTTTGGTACGATTTGTTTTAAAAATCGTAATGTTATATATTCGTGTCAAAACTCCCAAATTTCTCGGATATTACATATGAAATAGCCCATTTGATAATAAAAACAAAAAAATTTGAGTTTTGAGATGAAATACTGAAGAATGGAGCATGGCTTGTATTTATTTTTAATTAAAATGATTTTTTTTATCTTTTTTAAAAAGATTCCGTTAGTTTTAAAAAAAAGTTAAAGGAAATAACTAAATTGATATATTTGACAAATTTTGGATAATTTAAATGAAATTTTAAAAAATTAAATATGTTTTTTTAAATTATATTTGATTTTAGTTGATTTTTTCCCAAAAATGATTTACCAACCGAGTGAGCTTGCTCGACGCTTCTCTTTCTAGAGAAGCTCATACAAAAGCTACGAAGACTGCTGCCAGTAGTTCCTCGTGTTGTGCCTATAACTCAGGCTAACCAGATCCAGCCCACCTACCCCTTTCAGCCCACATTATCCTCGGCCCGCCCCATCCAAGCCCATCCCGGCCCAGCACATCTCAGCCATCAAATGCAATCAGTTCCCTTTCGCAGCATGCCATGCGTCTCAGTCACGCACAGACAAAAACAGACCACACCCACCGGAAATCCACCGCCGGCTACGCAAAATCGCCACCGCGCCTCCGCCGTCTCCACCTCCTCCTCCTCCGCCGCCGTCCTCGTTTCGCGTGCTTTTGACCTGTCAACCGTTCTTTTTCTTCGCTTGTAGGGTAAGGTGTATCTGCGCACGTCTGCTCGAAAAATTGATTCATCCTGTTTCTGTCGTCGTCGTCGTCGTTGTTGTTGTTGGAGTTGGAGTTGATTGATCTGTTTTGTTATGAGAAGAAACGATGCGATTCGTGTTGATGGTGAATTCCGTTGAGTTCGGTTTCTGATATCACGGATGCAATTTTTTTGGTGAAATGGAAGTTCCTGTTGTGTTTGTTTTTGTTTTTTTGCTGTGTGATTGTGATGAATGAGGTGATTCGGCTTGGTTTGTGGTAATCTCATTTGTACAACGATTCCGTATATATTATTATTATTATTATTTTAAGATTTGGTCAGGATTAGGGTGAAATGTATGGTTGGTATGTGGCTAGGGTTTGGTTAGACTGTGACAGAGAATGAGAGAGGAGGAGATTGTGTGGGTTCCGTGGATGAGAAACCGCGGAGTAGGTGCTTGGTGACCGGTGTTCATCA
Organism: Drosera spatulata; assembly: GCA_035668315.1. Taxonomy (NCBI): domain Eukaryota; kingdom Viridiplantae; phylum Streptophyta; class Magnoliopsida; order Caryophyllales; family Droseraceae; genus Drosera; species Drosera spatulata. The sequence goes on from JAOVYX010015134.1 coordinate 2,528, forward strand.
GTCTCTAGTGTACCGTGTTTCGTTCTGCTGCTTGTATTCCTATGGTTTTTCTCCTGAATGCACAGGCTAATGCGACTGAAGACTGCTTAGCTTCGCGAAAAGCCAAGATGCAAAGAGTGTAATAACCAAATCGGTGATGGATCATTTGAAGATCGGATTAGTTTACACGAAAGCATTGTTCTTTAACTGTGAGAAGCTTAGATATTCAATTTCAAGATGTGTCGATGACTTCTGGAATGGTCCTTATGGAGAGAGTTTGTATCATTTCTGGTTTTTTTTTTTTTTTTTTTCCGGCAGTCTGTGTTTACATGACTATCCTTAAAAAAATATAAAGATAAAGATAAAAATAGAGGGCTCAGAACTTTTTCTTTCAAAATGTGTAAATTTTGAGCCTTTTCTATCTGCAATTTTAGAACATAAGCTACAGCAGTTGAAAAGCCATTGCTTTGAATGACAAATGGACATGCACCCCCTAACAAACTTTGTCACTATGCATGCCGATGACTGTTTACTTTCACGATTACCAATACCTAGAAAACCTACCTTTGCTCTCTAACTTTGGTAGCAATTATGAAGACATTGAACACATATTTTGCTTAAAGTTTTTGTTACAAGATTTTGTTTGTATTGATCCTATGCCTTGGTTAACATGTAGAGGCTTCTCAGGTGACACCTGATAGAAGGTGCTGGGGTGGGTGAGGAATCTTGTAAGCCAGATTATCAGTGAAAAAATCTGACTCAGCTAGGGATTGAATGCCAGGACTCACCCTATGGGAGACGAATTGGGGGATAATCCAGAAAGTGAGTCAAAAGTTGTAGAAAGTATGAAGAATGTAACGGAGATGCAGGAGGGGAAAAAGGTATTGGAAGAAGAAATAGAGAGAATGGTGGAAGAAGAGGGAGAGAACGGGTTGGCAAAGGATTATTTAGAAGAACCAGTAGAGTTAGGAATCCAGGATGGAGGAGAGGGAGTAGAGAATGAACAGGAGGAAAATGAAGATCTTGAAAGAGGGGATGTGTTGAATGAAGTGGAGGAAGAGAAGGACCAGCCATCTTCTGATATCAAAGAACCTGAGCTCCTGGAGTTGGATGGAAATATTACACTTCAAGTTCCCTCCATTGACGATGCTTTTGATGGCATGGATGTCATTGAGGACGGACTTGATGGTGACTATGAGGGATTCGATGCAGGGAAGGCCTCTTGTGCTAGGGAGGATAAAAGAGGTTGTACTGAGAATATTCTTGTCCCTAAGTCGGATAGGGATATTAATAATATGGAACTGGATGAAAAACATTCTTTGGATGATGTGGATGGGTCTAGTATGCTCGATACTCAGCAACCTCACGATTTCAGATCTAATGGCAGCAGTTTGCGCAAGTTTGATGGGGATTTTGGAGCTGAGCCTGTCTCTTCAAGTCATCAAGGAATGGATGCACCTGTTTCTGGGTCGGCACCTGAAGTTGGCATGGTGAAGAAAGAATTTATTGATGACACAAGTGTGGAAGAACCACAACTGAATGTCAGTGACCGAAGAAATGTATTTGAGACGGAAACTTCAGATGGTGGGGAATCAGGAACAGAGGAAGAACAGTCTGCTTTTATGAAGGAGCTAGAGAACTTCTGTAAGGAGAAGAGCTTGGAATTTAAGCCTCCAAAGTTCTATGGAGAACCATTAAACTTACTCAAGTAAGCCCCTGCTTTTCAAATTCCTTCCTCTTATATGACCTTATTCAACTAGCCACAACTCAAAAAAAGTGTACATACCTTGTTCTATGGAGGGCTGTCTTATCTAGAGTGGTGACTGAAAGCATGCATAATCATTCATCTCTCTATTGCTGTTAACTAGGAAAAGCAAGTCGATCAGCAATGAGAAAAAGATTTACTCGTGTTCTTTTAGTTTTTGTAACAAATTAATGATGGCAGTGTGTTTAACTGTTGGCTAAATCCATCCGTTTGTCTCCTCAAGGTTATGGAGAAGCGTTATCAAATTGGGAGGCTATGACAAGGTGTGTGGCTCATTCAATTTTCTTACTGCATGGTTCTTCATTTTGTCATTTCTTAGCTATTTCTGTAACATTGTCAAATAAAAGGAAAGTGCTTCCTGTATTCTTGAGTTCAAACTTATGGCAATTATCTGGATACTGGCAGATTCATGTTAGGCAAGTAAAAGTTTGTGGTTTTGCTAAAATCCACTTGACCGCGTTATGTGACAATGATAGTATTTGTTCCGAGATAATGTGTCCTTCTTTCATTTGGTCATATGCTGTATATGGTATACACACTTCTTTCCACTAATTGTAATCATTGTTACTTCGACACACTGAAGCTCGGTGTGTTGTGGCCCATGACATTTATTCATATTGTCTTACCTGTCTTATTTATTTTTCTAACGTGATTGAGGTTCATAGTGTAAATGCAATGTATGTAACGGGAATACTCGAGAACACCAACGGTGTGACTAACCTTTTTTCTGTCCTATTGTCTGCCTCAATCTATCTGATGGTCTCCCTCTGAGCAGATCTCCTGGGTGTAGGAGTTGGTAGTGATGAGGGAATTGGTTATTTGAGGATTTAACTCAGATTAATTAAGTGTGCTTTACTTTTTCTTGACGTTCATCTCATTGGGTTTATTGGGTTGATTGATGATAGAGTAGGGTCTTCAATCAATGCTTCACTCGCAGTTATTCCCTTTAACCAGCGACTGAGGGAGTGTGTAAGATCGCTCTAGTGTTAAGGCATTTTTAAGGCCGGAGAACTGGTTATATTGTCTTTGTATACAATTCATCAACTTCAAACCTAGTATATTTTATCTATTACACTGAATAGCCAGCCCTTACTTGATTTGCTGAAATACACGAGTAGCCTTTTGCTAGAGTATTTATTTGAGGTCTCTTTCTTGATATCTTGAACTATTTTGCAAAGGAGAAAGATCGACAGAGTCAGACAGGAGGGGCTATTTTAAGTGCTAATTTTTTCTGTTGTAACTTATGTTTAGGGTCATTTTCTTATTCCTTCTATTATGGTGTAATCTACACGAGAAGATGGTTTGAATTGATTTGGTAACAGGTAACTGCATGCAAGTATTGGCGGCAAGTTGGCGAGTCCTTCAACCCTCCAAAGTAAAGATATCTCCTGCTTAAATACTACTTTTATGTGGTTTCCGGTGCTGGTGCACCTTGCATTTTGTGAATGTGCAATTTTTTTTGTGAATGTGCAATTTTTTTGTGAGTGCGCACTTTTTTACTTTTATCACTACACAATACAGTGCATAAACAAGGCCACTATCTCATACTCAGCATTTTCTTTTGGGGTGGAGAAGAGTTGGTTTTTGAATCTATTCTCACCTTTCAGCTGTATTGCTTTGTTTGGGCTCCTGAACGTAATGCACTCTTAATTCTCATGCAGGACATGTACCACAGTTTCATGGACATTCCGCATATTTTATGAGAAGGTAATTTTCTCGCGCAGCATGAGCTTTGCCTTATTGCCTAGTAGAGGATGTTTTCTTCAATGTCATCCTCCTCTTCTCTTGTTTTAAAAATTCCAATTATACTGTGTTACGGGACTTTTGGGATTTTTCTTCTGTCACCCTTGAGAATACATAACAGAACCCCACAACTATCCCTTAGTAATTATAACTAACTCATATGCTTGTAGGCTTATAGCCAGCCAGCCACGAAAGTTCTGTGAAAAAGCTTAAAAGGATGATGCCCACTCTGGCAAGCTGATATTTGAGTATTTGTGATTATTAGAGAGGAGAATATCGTGTGGAGTTGGGCCACTGTGAGTTTCAAACTTGAGGTGCATAACATACTTTAAGATTCAAGCGATGTATAAAAACATGATGGTGTGTGCTTGATAGGGATATTATTTGGGCTTTATTTATTTCCCTAAATGATCATTGGGGACCAATTTCAAAAAAGATTATAAAGGGTTGCTGAAAAAGAATTAATAGTATTGACTATAGGTATGTGCATGCCCTTGGCTTTTCTTTCATTCCTTGTGCAAGATAAGGTAACAAGAAAGAAAAGGCGCCGAGAATTTTTCAGGTCCAACATCAAGTATGTAGGAGCAGCATGTACAGCCTACAGCGTATGAGATGAAATCAGGGGCTTGGTCTTGCCGCTCATGTTGTGGAGTACATAGCTATGTGGATTAGCTATGTAAAATGTTTTCTTTTCTTTTCAGTTTACACCAGCCCTTTTTATGGCATTTCCACATTTATGAACCCTCAGCTGACTGCTAATGGTTACAGAATACTTTTCTCAGGCTCTGCTTGATTACGAGCGACATAGGACTCGTGCTGGTGAGCTTGATATTGCAGTTTCACTATCAGAGCCTGTGAATCCCGAGAATCAGGTAAATGGAATTTGCTGCTGATAGTTGCTAATTTTCTGAGTTTTTTCCTGGGTGTTTGGAAGTTTTCTCACTATTGGTTGGTGGTGTATATTCCAATTGTTATGAATCAGACTCCTCCTTTTTTTCTTCACTGTTACTTCTGGCTACAGATGGCTTCCTGGGTTGAATAAAGTTGTGACTGATGTAGAAAATAGTTCAGAAACTTGGTTCACTGCTATTACTTTACAAATTTAAGGGGCAAGAAGATGTATGTTGGCAGTTAGAGTATTTTTTTAGTATGATTTCTTAAAAACAACTTCTAGAGTAGTCTTCTTGATCTCGCTTGAGAATTGCAATCGCGGCGGTGGCCAGCAGCAGGCTTGCTGTACCTGCTGCGAGTCAAGGGGGGAGGGGGGCCCTCGGGAGAGGCAAGCCAACTGTTTCCAACTTCGGGGTTTTGATTTTGATTAAAATCACATGAAAACAATTTGTTGCTCAAGTGAAGGAAAATCCTTAATTGGCGTTGCAAAGAGTGAAGGAAAATCATATGATCGCTGGTCAAATCGATGATGGGCGATCTATTGGACTATCCGATATTCAAATTGATCGGTAATGTTGTCAGTTTTGCAAACCATGAATTCTATACTTGTTTAAGAAAGGAAGTTAAAAGAATATGAGGAATTCATATCCGCCTTCATACACCTAGCTTTTGCTTGGTATTGGTTCTAATTTCTGTTTTCGCTTCTTTGTTCATCGAATCAAAACTGTTTGGTATGTGTTTCTTTTTTTTTCTTTTTTTTCTTTTTTTTTTTATAACTAAGTAACAGAACATAAAACAAAAGGCCAAAAAAGGGGCTTTAATTTTAAGTCTTTTCTGTGGACATGGTGTTGATCCAATGATCAATGTTTTTGGTTTTCGTCACCAGTTTTTAGTTTCCGATTCTGGGTTTTGTTATTTGTAGCAATAATATTCAAAAACCTCTTGGCTAATCGTCAACTTTATGTAGTTGGCCTATCTGGGTTTACATGCTCTGGTTTTGTCCTAAAAACTCATTATGGAATTCCAGGGGTCACTATTTCGATCAATCTTGTTGTAGAATGTCTATTCTTGTTTATCACATCCCAAGTCACATGTGATATGCTTATACAGGCGGGGAATAATTCAGCCCCAGGGTCAGGCAGGGCACGACGGGATGCTGCAACTCGAGCTATGCAGGGTTGGCACTCCCATCGTCTACTTGGTAATGGTGAAGTTAGTGACCCCATTATCAAGGTGAGAGTTCTATCTTTGGCCTATGTTTGTTAGGACACATAAGCATTCGCCTAAAATTGTTGAATATATTGCAGGATAAGAGTTCCACTCCGTTGCAAAAGCAAGAAAAGCATCCAAAAATCATTGGTTTGTACTTTGTATATTGACTCGACTTCTGCTCTAGTTAAAAAACTTTAGAAAGGTTGTATTGAGGCTTTCAATCCTATCTCAGATCCTGTAAAGCGTAAAAAACCGCCCACTGTTGATGGCAGCCGAGCTACACCGACTAAAGTGACAAAGACACAGTAAGTTCATATCCATTTGATCATATACTTCATGCTTTTCTGGGGAAATTTTGCATGTAGTCGACGTTTAGGTTTCAAGTCTTCAAATTGAATCATAGAAGCTTCAAGAGAAAGATATATGTTCTTGGTTGGTGAGCAACAAGTATGATGCGACTTTGATCACTAAACTTACGGAAAGTTAATGGTTGCTAACCGTAGAACTTAGAATGCAGCATGTGAAATGGGAGATCATGAAAAGAGTCCCCATGTAGTTAATTGTGGGAGGTTGTCAAGTCATGACTTGAGAGGCATTGATGAAGTATGATTATATCTTTTTCAGCTTTGTTGAGTTTAGTTGAACAAAGAAAGGGGCTCGTGGGTAAAGATGTGCATGGGGCTTTGTAACTTATCTTTTGCTGTATCCTAATGTTCGAGTGCTAGTATGCCGGGATTCACACTCAAAATTCATATGCTGATGCAAGCTACTAAATTAGAGTGCAATAATTGAAAAATAGAGTAATAGAGGGAAATTTCTCTGATGGTGTGCCATCTTCCAGATCGGACAGTGAGGTGATTGACATCGGACAGCCAGCCGACTGGGTAAAGATTAATGTCCGAATTACTGTAAGTTAGCAAACTCTCCTTTAAGGTGTTATACTAGTCTATTTTCAGCTATACTGCTTCGTATATGGATTAATTTGTGCAATTCTCATTGTTGTTGGATCAGAAAGATTGCTATGAGGTTTATGCTTTGGTTCCGGGGCTTTTACGTGAAGAGGTGCTATTATTTGATCTTTGTTTGATTTAATTTCACTTTCCCGTATTCCATGTATGTATGCGTGGCAACTGTCATTTCCCTATCTCAGCCACATCTCAAAATAACGGCAAACAGTAACAAGTGACCTGATGCTAGGCAATGAACTTCTGAACAATGATGATGTTGCTTCTGTTCCAATCCCAGGTACGAGTTCAATCAGATCCAGTTGGGCGCTTGGTTATAACAGGTGAACCTGAGCATCCCGACAACCCTTGGGGTGTTACTCCCTTCAAGAAGGTATTGTTATGAGCCAATGAGGAAGATTACACTAAAAAGTTTCATATACATCTTGGATAAGCACCAGGCCCCTTAATCGATTAGTGTGCCCAACAGGAATCTTTCTTCTTGTCATATGATTGTGATTCATTGCTTTTGCCAGGTTGTTAGCTTGCCTTCAAGAATTGACCCGCACCAAACATCAGCTGTAGTAACACTGCACGGGCAGTTATTTGTCCGTGTTCCCTTCGAGCAATCAGACTAGTTTGCTTCGGGTTGCAGTTTTTGGACGAAATCCGAGAGGATAGAAGGTAGGCACATCAGAGGACTTGATCTCAGATCAAGACTCCTATGAACGTATATTGATGTGTAGATCATAGTTGACATAGGCTAGGAACAAAAGTCTCGAGTGTTTCCCACTTGTAACCATGTTTGAATATCAATGTTAGTCCAAATCCTGTAGAAAAAAGAGAAGCAGCTGATGTTGTGTATCAGTTGTTCTAGAATGAGCTGCTTATCGTTCGACTGTAGCGTTATTCATTAACCGAAGTAGCAGCTGATAATCCAGTTTGTTTTTTGTTATTTCTGCTGATTATGGTCCTTGAAGTATACCGAGCAGCTGGCGATTTGGCTAGACTACCTAACTCTTTGATTTTGTGTAGAATTAGTTGATTTTTTGGTTTATGCCTACGTAGCTCTGGGCGATCTTCGCTACTTATCTGCTCTTATGCAGAATTTTCCCCCCTCATTGTTGTTACCTGTTACTCTTGTGTGATTGGTTCAATGGAATATGCTCTTCAACTGGTAGCATTTGATTGTGGTACCGTCACCCGATTGCGTTAGGGGAACCTGATAATCTGAAGAGGACTTATTGTTGTGGAGAAGGCGGTGGTGCTTGGATTGAATCTTGTTGGACGTAATGTTCTCTGAGACTTGAACTTGCATTTTTGGGTATCTAATGGATAGACCTTTGGATTCCTGTGTGCAATAGCCATTATGGCTTTTTACGTGATGAATGGTTATTTGCTTGACGGCGGAAAGGAAAAAAAGGAGCATATACGGAATCAGTCTGTCAAGGGAGCAACTGTTATTATAGAGGAACTGTTTGCGCACAGCGATCGCTGGAGGCGCATAACTTATTGGATCAAGTTCATACTCATCATTTGCGCGATACTTCAATATGTGAAATTGACAGCACGGGATTTGCAACTGTGTTATAGCTCACTAGTTAATAAACTACGGAAGCTAAAAGAACATAGGAAATGTATTGATCCCATTGGAAAACAAAAAAAAAAAAACAAACCTACTAAATGGACCACTAATTCAAAGACTTTAGCTGCCTCCCCCCATAAAAAAAGTCATATGCTTTCATCTAAGCATTTCCCTCTTGCTTCAGTTACATATCAAGCTCAAAAACATACCTACTCTTTCCATTTTTTCTTCTAACATGAATTACAAGCACAAGAAAGTGAGGTCGCGATGCCATGGATTTCGAATATGCAAGCGAAGGATGTCGATCAGACGACTGCGAGCCAAGTTTGTGTACCTCGTGAGGAGCCTCAACGAGAGGTGGAGAAGATCGTGTGTCCTGATAAAGAGAAGAATCGTTATGAGTTCGATAAGAATCTGCAGCGGGAGTCCGAACAAGTTCAGCAAGAAGGATTGTAGGAGCGAGAGCAAGAGGCGTCTGATCGTGGAGGATGAGCGGGTTGACGCGGTTAGGATGAGCTCTATCATGCATACAAACTCGTTTTATACTGAAGCCATTGCAGATTGTTTGGAGTTCATCAAGCGGTCCTCTGCGTCTGTTGATGATCGCGATTCATGAGCTCCTCGACTTATGAATGAAATCTTGTTCGAAATGCATTTAGCCTAGGCGTTAATTTGTTGCTTGTTTCCTCTCGTGTGTATTCGAACCTTCTTCTTGTGGTCAAGATGAAAATCATCGTTGTAATTTGTATGATAGTTAGGACTTCAACATCTTCTGATGCAAGTATAAGAAACTTTTCTTTTGAAGCCAAGTTAATTATCTGTATTCGGCATCCTTAGTAAATCTACAAGTGCTTGTGTGAAGATTTTGCTTGATGTATAACTCCTTATAACCATGCCGAATGGTTTTCTAATAAATACATTCTGCACGTGAAATCAGAGTTGATAAAATACTTTTTGACATTTCACCTTGTGACCCGATTCAATAATGTATTGGACGTATTTTTATATTTCGTCTTGTTTATGAAATGAGAGTCGAGAACTCGGTCATCAACGAACTTTTGTGAGATCAAGTATGTTACATATACCTTGTTCAGAACTCGCGTGTAGGACTTATGGAGCGGCGTATTACGAAGTTAACTAACAGATCCATATCTTGAATGACTTTTAAGCCTTCAAAAACTGTTGTGAGCATTGGAGAGGTTCACCAAACAAAATGGCATCATTAGGTTAAAGCAAGGACACTTATGGAGTGATGATGCAACTTTGTTGGAACAAAAAGTGAAAGTAAACCAACAAATCAAGGAAATAAAAGGTTATCTGTCAGTGCCCTTTGACACATTAGACAAACATTCTAGTATTTGTGCTCCACTCGTATTTGATCAACAAATCATTCCTCGTATTTGATCCCAATAATGTCCACTCGATGCTAAAACAACAAACTTCCTTCTTTGTGCTCCACAGACTGATTTAGTACGCCGGCATGGTAACGATTAACCTTTTAACAATTCAAGTGCTCCTGTCATTAACAAATCTACGTACAATATGCAACCTTATCCCTGTTGACAGATAAGTTCACTTGTACCTAGACATCTAATTTGGAGTGATACTTCGCACAGTGCTTATTTCAACAAGGACGATGGCTTATTTTAATATGAACGTATTTCACTTTCATAAGTTCTTGAAAATGAGTGAGTTCCGTCTCTTGCATCACTGTTATACTTATCAAAATTAAATGACGGTTTATTTTTCCATATTGTACATCTAGAATCTAACCGACCTTTATAAATTAGAGCGACCAACCTCTTAATCATAGCTATGTCCTTATCAGTTATCACGGTTGGCTACTAGTCTATGAAAAATTAGCCTTCAATGCAAAACTATGTGGTTCACGATTTAACCGTAGTAGTATTTGAATTTCCACTTGAATTCATAATAAATCATTTGACGTGTGATTATGCAAATTGGTTTTTTTTTTTTTTTTTTTTTAATGTTCTCAGTATGTGAAGCAAGTTTTCAATTTTATATGTTTTGTTAAAATAATGTAATTAAATTGGACATAAAGCCGTCTTAGCTCAGCTGGTAGAGCGCGTGGCTTTTAACCACGTGGTCGTGGGTTCGATTCCCACAGACGGCGGCACCGTCAGTCGCATATTTTTTTTTTTTTTTTTTTCAGATTTATTGTCACTGGACTGGGCTTCAGGTCAATTGCATTTTTTCTCTCTTGCAAATTTATTGTTACTGGGTTGACAGATTGAAATGACATCGTCGTATTTATGTAGTCGATCCTATTTGATGAGATAAAAACTTGATTTGTTATTGTTGTTATTGTTGGCTGGACTTCTGGGCCTCAACTAAGCTATACTGGGAACCAAGTTTGGGCTGGCTCAATTCAGCTCCATCAGCAACGCTACAAGCCCAAAGATTACTACGGGCTAATTCATAAATGATCATTCACTGGATAGTCAAGTAGTATCGACCGTTGCTGGATAGTCAAGTAGTATATCACTAGTATATCCGAGATCGTACGATAAAGGAGAGATTTGATATATTTTATGAACAAATCATACAGTGTCTATTAACGCGTAAAATGATGCATGAAAAAAAATACACGAATTATATGATAAAAAAAGATATAAAAATATTTTAACTGACATATACTGGTGATAAAATAAAAAAAAGGTATTATCATCTTGTTTATCTAATATTTGCAAATGATATATTATGAAATTTTTTTGAATCTTTATTCTTTTTACTAAAATTTAGTCTTTCAATTAAAATATATCAAACGACGAATAAAATTTTGTGAATTAATTTGTTTTCTTTGAATTGGATTATAGTTCATATATTTTTTTTAAATTAATCAATCTTTAATTTTAGTCGTCAGATGAAAAATTGAACGGTTAAGATCAAAGGATCTCAGTTGAAGACAAAGCCTCGTCTTTTGACTTAGTGTATAGTATAGATTTGAGCTTAGATTATTTAGATTTGAATTACTCCAATGAATTAATCACGAAAATTATAGTTGGAATGTGACTAACGAAACTAATTTTACTTATTTTGTGACAAGTTCATTTCACGAAAGCTTATTAGTATGGTTTCATAATACTACTTACATAGGATCGTTGTGACAAAACAGGAGTGCGACGCATCCTTATGTATTATACTGTTGAGACGAAATGATTTCCCGTCAAAAAATCTGGAGAGCATACTATATATCGGAAGCTGTACATCGGACTGACAAGTCTAAGACAACAAAATATTCATGGAAGTCTTGAACTCACATGTAGCTTCTCTTGAATTGTACACATTCAACTGTGATACGAAAAGTAACGTATACCACTACCAGGAACCTGCTGGTTAATGACGGGAAAAAATCATCCAAAAACACTTTCTTTTGTCGGAAAACACTGTTTTCAATGAATTTATGACGAAAAACGAGTCGTCGAAAAAAATCGCGTCGGAAATCAAGATTCCATCGGAAACTTCGATGGCTTCGTCCATTCCATCACAAATAGTTTTTGACGGCTTAATTACTCTTTTTCGTTGGAAAATTTTGTAACAAAAACGGATTCTTCTATTGCAAAGTTTCCGACGACATAAATAGATACGTCGGAAAAATACCTTCATTTTTTAGTGCGATCGTATCTTTTTTACGAACATCACTACCACAATTCTATAGCCATCGTGCTACGATTGTGTGCATAATGCACATCACGATCGACCGGTCTATTTTATGAAATGTCAATATGGCAACGTGAGGACGTGCCGTGGCCTGGTGTTTTATCCAAAATTTATCAACATAAGTATGTGGTCACTTTGCTCCTAGAGCAATAGCTGATGGTACAAAAGTTGATAATAATGCATGTGTGTGAATATGTACGTACGTACATATATAATTATATACCTAATGGGATATATCTACCTGTTTGTTACTCCCTCATTCATATAATAAATGTCACAAATTGATCAACTCGAGATTTTAGATATATGTTGAATTTTTGTGAAATTTGATGAAAAAAAATATTCTTTTTGTGACAGTGAAGTTTCCTGTAATAGTTATGAAAGGAGATAATGAGTATACTATAACTGAGTTGGATTAATTTTATTTTTTTTTTAAATAAAAACTCTTTTCAAATAAGATATGTTATAATTATTATGAAACATAAAAAAAAATAAGGGTTACATTTATTATAGGAAGGTAAAAGTAATACGTTTTTGGTAGTTGCAGCATCGATAGATCACTATCAAATTTGTCTCCTTTGTAATCGAGATGGACTTTGTCCTTCAAGGCATCGCGTGATGAATTTTGTTCGTGCTATAAATGTTTTACCCAACAATCTTATAGCTATCTATACCACATTATGGTAAATTGCGTATTTGGTGACCACTATCTTAGTGGGCACTTTGCGTAGGTTATGATACGAGTAATATTTATGAACTTCTGATCATGCCGAATAACTTTCTTAGTTTAGTGACAAGAGTAAGTATGACTGAAAATCCCAGAGTTTGAATCCTACCCGCTTGTTTTTAGCGGTGTGATGGTAGAGTGGGTCAATACACAAGGTAGGTGCTGCCGATTTTTCGCGTTCGATGAACTAAGTTAGTTAATGGTTTGTTTGATGATGGTAACCGCGCATACAATAATTGTCACACTTCTAATGTTCCAAGTCATCATTTTTCAAGCAAAAACCGCTATGTGTTTCATTAGGTGTTCTAAGCTTGAATGCGATGCTTGATCAACTAAGTACTCGTTTATCGTCCTTGTTTAGAGCGTTGGCATATGCACTTGCCTAACGTGCGTGAAACCATATGCTACATAAGGGAAACCGTAACAACATCGGATTGAAACATGTACGTCCACATTATGAAGCTTATTCTAGCCACTACGTCTCCGTGAACTTAAGTTAACATCAATACTCTCATGCTTATTCCTATTGTATATATGTATCATATCATATACTTACTCCGTCACAGATAAATTACGATACATTATTAAATTTGAATGTCCCACATAAATTACGACGCTTCCTAAATTAATAAGTTTTTATTGTCAAAAGTTGTAAAATACCTCTACTTTATATCAAATCGTGTTCTCGATCATTTTTTTTTTCTTTCCATCCACTCACAATTTTCGTCTTTATTTTCTCTATTCACTACAAAAAAAATGTTATTTAGCGACGAAAAAAATTTTCGACGGAACTAATCCGTATCCACTTTTACAAATTAGCGACGGATTCCGTCTCTAAATATTTTCCAGAAAAATAGAAAAAAAAATTTTAGCGACGAAAATGTCAATTACCGTCGCTAATTTAATATGAACTTAGCGACGGATCCGTCGCTATATGTGTCATTCCAACACTTAGCAAAAAAAATTGTGCTGATTTAGTAAATTAGCGACGGAATCCGTCTCTAAATTGCACACGTTTTTTGTTTTTAATTGAAAATGAAAAAATTTAGTGACGGATCCGTCTATATGTGTCATTCCAACACTTAGCAAAAAAATTGTGTTGATTTACTAAATTAGCGACAGAATCCATCTCTAAATTGCACACGTTTTTTGTTTTTAATTGAAAACAAAAAAAACTTAGCGACGGATACGTCGCTATATGTGTCATTCCAACACTTAGCAAAAAAATTGTGCTGATCTAGTAAATTAACGACGGAATCCGTCTCTAAATTGCACACGTTTTTTGTTTTTAATTTAAAACAAAAAAACTTAGCGACGGATCCGTCGCTATATGTATAATACCAACACTTTGCAAAAAATTGGGATGATTTTTTTTGTTAAAAATATTATTAGATACCGTTTTCTAAATTTAAAGAATTGATTTTAGCAATGGATTTCGTCGCAAAAATATTATTTCTAAATATTAGCTACGGATTCTGTAGCTAAATATATTTTTCCTCTATTAAAATATGTTTTTTAATATTTATATATACATACTCATCATATAGGATGATGTATATAACATGCTTACATCAAAATACATAAACTGATATAGATAAAAAAAATTTCAATTTTGAACATATATTTTACTAAAAACATAGTTGATTATATTAAAATCTATGTTTAAATATAATACTATGTAAAAATTTATAAATGAATATCAAAAATTCAATTTAAGAGATTAATGTAATATTATGATGAAGTTGAACCCAAACCACTTTTGAAGTTTTTAAATAAAGACAAAAAAACCTTTTTGTTGTTTTAAAAAATAATATTAGAGACGGATTTCGTCTCTATAATTGAGGTTAGCGATGGAATCCGTCGTCAATATATTAATTCTAAATTTAAGAAAATATTAGCAACGGATTCCGTAACTAAATTAATTTTTCCTCCATTAAAATACGTTTTTAATATTTATATATAACATGTTTACATCAATATACATAAGCTGATATAGATAAGAAAAATTTTGATTTAGAACATATATTTTACTAAAATTATAGTTGGTTATATTAAATTCTATGTTTGTAATATACTATGTGAAAATTCATAAATGAAAAAATTTATATATATAAGAGATTAATATAATATTATAATGAAGTTGGACCCAAAACCACATTTGAAATAGTAATTAAGGGGAAAAACGTGTGTAGGGTTAGGGTTTCTAGAAACGTGTTCAGGGTTAAGGCTTCTAGGGTTTTATATATTAGCGACGGATCCGTCGCTAATATTTTGGTTTAGTTTATTAAAATGATTTTTAAAGTTTATATATAATATATAATGGAATTTAGCGACGGATTCCGTCGCTATATAGGTTATATTTATTTTTTACGACAGATTCCGTCGCTAGTGTCTTATTTTTCTCCACAAAAGGCTTCGGATCTCGATCTGCATTACAAAACACTCATATACGCAGACGAGAGAGAAATTGCGGGAAATTTGTTCGATTTTGTTGCTTGAGATTGCTTCTCGTTGAGGGATCTGCTTGTTGAGGTTCGTGGTCTCCTCCTCCGTCCTACTGCAGCCTTTGGATCTGAGATTGCTTCGATTTGGGGTACGTATAGTACTGATCTGTTTGTTGGGGTGCAATGATTTTGCTCTGAGGTTGCTTGAGATTGTATCTGATATTGTTTTGATTTGGGGTACAGTGATTCCAATCAGCACCGATCACGAGGACGAAAGCTAGCTAGCACCGATTACGAGGACGAAAGCACAGCAAGCAAGACGGTGAGCATCCAGATCTGAGACGGTTTCAATTACTTTCTATGCGCTTGCGAATTTCTCGCTGTAACTTGCCAAGCTTTTCTTTCTCGCTGTAACTTGAGCATCCACATTTTCTTTCTTCTCCATATATATGAAACTTTCCAAGCTTTTCCTCGAACTCCTCGATTGAGGATTTCAGATCTGCTTTGGCAGACAAATATTTTCTTAAATATAAATATATAACCTTTTAACACGATTTATTTTAAAAATCGTAACGTTATATATTCATCTCAAAACTCCCAAAATTCTCGGGTATTACAGAGTGGGTCAGGAGATTGTAGTTTCCGGATGGATATGCTTCCAACCTACGACGATGCATTCGTGAGTCTGAGTGGCAATTAGGAGGTATGAAAAGTCATGATTGTCATGTGTTTATGCAAAGACTAATGTTTGTTGTTTTCAGAGAACTTCTGCCCTCGAATGCATGGAAAGTTTTCACGAAGCTTAGTCAATTTTTTCGAGACTTGTGCTCGAATTGTATAAGTCGAGATGACATGAAGCGACTGGATAAGTTCATTCCAGAGATTATTTGTAAGTTAGAAAGATTATTGCCTTCTAGTTTCTTCAACTGCATGGAACATCTTCCTATCCATCTATCATATGAAGCCAAAATAGCCGGACTTGTTCATTACATATGGATGTACGTATTCGAAAGGTAAAGAGTGTAATATGCTGAATATTATGCTTATCCTCAATAATTATAAGCGGTGAAAATATCCCAACACAGCTATTATTTTCTTTGGTTCTTATTCCATGTGAAACAGAAGATTTGGAATAAAGCACACGTGGAGGGTTCAATTTGCGAGGCATATCTTTTGGAGGAAGGTAGCAACTTTACAAAACTGTATTTTCTAGAAACTGTGGACACGAAGGGCAATGACCTTCCTCGATGTGCTAGAAGAGATAATGATGACTAGGATCCAATCCTCCCAGATGTCTTTCGCAAAAACGGGAGATATGTCTCGAGCGAGAAAAGGACAAAGAAAAAGAAGAGAGCACTGAAGAGAGAGACACTTGATGAAAAAGATGTCGAGGCAGCTCATAGATATATCCTTGATAATTACGAGCTTGTTTCACCGTTTGAGAGATACATAGTAGTGCTTGTTGTATGGATTTACGATCATATAAAAACAATGAGTTCATTATTTCTCAGGTTATTTGAGGATGAGATTGTGAGGAGAGGTTGTATTCGCACAGCAGCAGAAGCATGGATAGATGCTTGTCATATTTGGCCGGTTTGGTTGAAAGAACATGTAAGAAGGTTCCATCGATTTCAGCGAAAGCATAATGTAAAGAAAGAAATCTCACAAGGTGCCGGTTTTTCCTCATAGGTTCAAAACCTCACGAGCAACGACATTATCAAGGCAATTGCAGCTGGCACAGCGGTTTATGTAAAAAAGTTCAAACAATATGTGGTCAACAACTTTCTTTTCGACACGTACTTGTACAGTAAGGGAAAGACAAGGGCTAATTGAGAGGTGTGCGTGAAAGGGGATGGCGATATTGATTACTACGACATTCTTGTTGACATTGTCGAACTACATTACATTCATGTTGGTTATGGAGGTTTGAAAACAGTTCTATTCAAATGGAAGTTTGTAAAAATTAACATTTTAGTGATGAAATCTGTCGTCATATAAGAACCATTTTTATTCCTTTTTACAATTTAAACAATAAACATGTAGCGACGGAAAGTCAATCCGTCGTTATAACTTTTGTACTTTGACGATGGATACGTCGCTAAATTTGGTTTAACGACAAGGCTTTTAGCGACGGAAAAATCCGTCGCAAACCATCCGTCGCTAAAGAGAATTTTTTTTGTAGTGATTCACTCACAATTACTACTATTCATCAACTCACTATACAAATAAGGATATTTTTCATAAAAAAATCCTAAAGTCAATCCATTTCTTAAAAATCATGTCAAATCAACACATTATAATTTATGTAGGACGAAACGAGTATTCTATATATTAACGACATATATCATAGATTTGTGGTACCTCTTAGTTTGTACTAAAACTTGTCGAATTCTGGTATAATATTTGCCTGAAAATCCGTTATCATGAATAACTTCCTCAAAGGTTATTCATCCCAAAATTCCTCGTCTTAGAACACGCTCAACTACGTAGTTCTTCGAAACTTCACTAAGCCTGGCAAAACAAATGGAAATGAATTGCATTTCATTACAAATCGAACACAAACTTCAGTTCAATTAAACCAAGAGCATCCATATTGGGTCAAGTTTTCAAAACTCCTGCAATAGAGATTATAGTGTGAAAACATGCAGCAGTGATGTGAAGAAGAAAAAATTGTAAAAGGACTCTATATGAAACTCCATTGTAAAAGATCCTTATTGAAAACCTCAACCAATTATTGGGTGTGGAAGAAAAAAATAAAATTATACCCTAGTTATTTTTTGGGCAAAAAAAAAAATGTCTTTGAAGAAAACAGAAAAAGGATAATCCATTGCTCATTGTGCACTTCAAGCACGCGACAAATACATGCATTGGAGATCGTGCTTTTGGAGTCTGACAGGAGATTACCGTGGTAGATGCTTTAAACCCACCAATCTTTTTTGGGGTGGGAGTAATTGCTTTATTTCTGAACTCACACTCTTGATGAACAAAGTACAATTCTCTTTACAAGAGCCAATTTTGCAGGCTCACATCACATTGATTCCATTACAAAGTGTAAAAAAACAACAAGAACTTTACTAGCTGTTGGCTCACACTGGCCACATGAGCCTTTGTCATTTGCCCATACAAACAATCTAAGCCAGCTCTCTGCACCTTCATGTGATCATTCATCACATACCAATGTGTTATTTTCATATGGGATTATAATACAAGTTTTTTCGGCACATGAGAGTGGAATTTTGGTTTATTCATTTGGGTATGCTGTTGGAATTTTTTATGTGATTTTGGTGATGTCTTTGGTGGATCTGTTGTACTTCATGTGGCTCTTGACAAGTTGTCCAGCTGAGATGGCTGACATGAGGGAGAGTTCTCCGGCGAGGACTGATCCGGCGACGATGGCAGCCAGCTGCCTCGCGTTGGCACCCGGGGACTCCTTGTTCGCGCCCTTGACACCTAGGAGGTTCAAGCACGCCGACTGTGATGCCAATTGTGTCCCGCCTCCAATGGTACCGACCTGTATATATGAGTGTCAAATAATGTGAGTAAGCGTCGAAGTTGTTAGTCACACGATATAACATGGTATCGGTTTCCTATAGTTCGGGAAAGGTTCCGAGCATGTTGCTTTCTGAAGATGTCACGTAATTAACAGAAACAGCACTGCAAAACAAATAAGGGCAAGTTTCAAATGACAGAACAAATGACGTTAGAATGCCGCACAGGACAAGTTCTTCGCAACCACCTCCCGAAAACAGGCTCATAGTTCATGAGTTACGGTTTCAGGTGAAATGAACAATCAAGTAAATGATGTCAAAAACATAATCGGGTCATCCGGTTCCTTATAACGCGGAAACTTCCTTTGTTACGGTTTTAGGTAAACTCGTGTTACACTAAAACTTCCTTTGTCATGAAATTCATAGCTCGTCCGACCTAGGTAGGCTATCACCTGAATCTCCTAAGGTCACGGAAAAACAACTTAAAAGACGATCAACTTAGTCGAAAAAAATTGATTAGTTACCTCAATAGAAGGCATGGTGACAGAGATGTGGAGGTGCTTGCCATGATTAACAGCCTCCATCATGGTAATGCATTGTGAGCTTTCCACATTCTGCGCCGGATCCTGTCCCGTGGCTATATATATGGCGCTGACAATGTTGCTCGCGTGAGCATTGAACCCTCCGATGGAACCGGCCAAAGCAGAGCCGGCTAGATTCTTGAGGGTGTTCAGCTCCACCAATGCCTCCACGGTCGTCTTGAGAACCTTCCTCACCACCTCCTCCGTGATCACCGCCTCACAGACCACCGACTTTCCCCTGCCTTCCACCCAGTTTATCGCCGCAGGCTTCTTATCGGAGCAATAGTTACCTATCATGTAAAGTTTAGCAACAATAACCCAAGTTTATGATTTGTTTTAGTCCGAAAACATATTCGGCAATGAATTGGAGACTGATACCGAGATAAGTCTACTGCAACTGAATAATCAATTCCACATATGACTACTTAAGGTCGATAGTATAGATTATAATTCAATGTGGTAGTTATGAAATTGCTTCTACCAAAAGCTCGAGCTTTTGAACAGAGATGAGTACCGGAAAGACCAATTATATCCATGTCCGGGAAGTCACTGTGTAGGAAGTCGAGGACGTTTTGGACGCCTTTGGAGACCATGTTCATGCCCATGGCGTCTCCGGTGCTGCAACAGAACCTCATGTACAAGTTTTTTCCCGCTATCGCACACTTCATGCTCTGCAGCCTCGCAAATCTGCTCGATCTGCCATAACCAAATCACCCACATATCAGTCGCATTGTTACATCGATATCAGTTTACACAATAGGCTTAATCTTTTTTCATTGTCGTGATCAAAACAGCCTAGAAAGCACGTGGGAAAATCATGGTCCAGCTTTTTTTCAGCATTCATATCATTTGAACTTTGAACATGGAAGCACAAAAAACACAAAAGAGTTGACATCACTAACGAAATTTGTCAAAAATACATCACTTAATATGGAAATTAAGCGGTGGAGCAGTCAAGTAATTTCTATTCACATGTATATTGTTTAGTTGGTCAAATATTTAGATAGTTATAAAGTCATATTTAGATACTTATAAAGTCATGTTTTGACATAATTATAGACGTGATTACGCTGAAGTCCCATCCGATGGTTTTTCAATGTAATTGTGTTTAGACAAGCAAAGTCTCAGGTCAGAAATTTTTCTCCACCTACCAAAAGATATTTGAAGACATTTTTCAACTCGAATAATGTTCTATATATGGTTGGTTACTCATAAGTCATACGAGACAAGTATATGGTATCACCTATTAATAACTCTATAATCCAAATTACAACAACTAATACTCAGAAATCACGTGACATACAAATACATGATCTACAGCCTTATCAAATGCATTAAAATACATTAATCGTATTGACATAGAATAGTTGATTCCATGATTATGGAACACGAAGCATGCTACCTAAGAATATTCAAATATCAAGTCGTCTTATGACTCTTATTATCTTATTAACCAATGGTCAATATTTTAATGACTTTTTGTCAATGACTTTCTGCTATAAAAAAAAATAAGGTTAGATGGCATGCCTTTTTGGCCTGAAATTCAAAGTAAACTCCACCTTCATTACTCAAACATAAAAGAAATTCCAAGCAGTGTGACTGATTCTATACTGAGAGAATAGAATTACTCCTAATCAAGTGTGCATGCTTCGCTATACTTTCACATACTGAGAGAAAATTCACACGCGCGTTCTGTTTTACTATGAATTGTTAATTACCGCACGATTAGCTCGACAGATTCTAGATTCCAGACGAGTGTTTGAATGATTCTATCAATGATTGTTTATGTTACGCACCATCAATATGACTTCAGATTATGCGTTATCTCCCTACTCTAAACAGGCCTAGACACGTCACAATCTTCTAGATTGGTGACGCTGGCTAATTCCTTGGACTTATGTAGTCGATATGATTCTTGCCTATGCAACTGTCCCATTTTTAAATTACATGACTAGAGAAAAAAAAAACCCTAAACGTTACATTACAGGTATAACTTTAGAAATTAACAATATGAAACCAATGTATGGGTATTGCCCGTATGGATTATCATAGCTTCCTATCTTAACAAACGAAGATTGGCCATCATTTCGAAACGCTGTTATTTTTTCGATAAACAAAAACAAATGATGCATCATTTCAAAACTCTCTCTGTTATTTCAGATATAGTAATATGACAGATCGATAAAAGAGTTCCAAATGACTATTAAAAAACGATCATATATATCAATCAGGAAAACATACCTATTGAAAACAACAGCAATCATCTCGAAATTCAACAGATCCTCGAGGAAGAACTTAAGCTCAGCAGCCCGTTTGGCCGTTCCAAACCTGACGACGGGCGCCCTGGTCATCCCGTCCTTGAACAGCACGCTAGTCGCACCCCCTGACGCATACATCGCCTTACACCCCCGATTTGTACTCGCAACCAGACACCCCTCCGTCGTCGCCATAGGGACGAAGAACTCCCTCCCGTCAAGCAACAGCGGGCCCGCGATCCCCACGGGCACCTGCACGTACCCGACGGGCATCTCGCAGCACTGCCCGAGTATCGACTGGTAATCGAACCCGTCGATGGGGAGTCCCTGGAGCGTCCTCCCCGTCATCCTTTCCAGCGCGGTTCTACGTATCCCTGCTGCCCTCCTGCAATCCCCAAGCTTGGCTTCCAGAGAATACGAAGGCGTCCTCCCTTCGAGGACCGATCTGACGAGCTCCTCGTCAGAGGACGCGCTATCCAGCACGTGCTTGTCGACAGCAGCTGCACATGCTGACACCACCACGTGCTGATGATTTGTTTCTTCTTTGTTATGTTTGTTGGCCGATTGTTTTCCGACGATGAGTCGATCATTGCCGTCCAATGCAGCCGTGATCGTCTTGTCATTGATCTTCTCGTCCTCGGAACGGGAAACGAAGGACTGGACGAAGTCGATGCCGAAGAAGCCGAGGAGGTAGATGAGGGAGGCGACGAGGGCGACGATGGCGGTGAGCTCAGAGAGGGAGACGAGCTGGAGGGGGACGGAGTGGCGGATCTTGTCGCGCCACCGCGACAACAGAAAATAGGCCACCGAGAAGAAGAGCGCGAAGAAGACTCCGTTCGTCAGGTACAGCGGCAGCGGCAGCGCATCCGACGCCAAAGGGACCCGCTGCTGCTGGTGCTTGGTCGTGGTTTTTGTTCGGGAGTTCATTTTGGTCTGTGACAAAATATCTGTGTTGTTATCGTTGTGAGTGAGGTGATGTGCAAGGGGAAATTGAGGGGAGGGAAGAGGTGGTTAAAAGGGTAGATGAGTGACAGCGAAGGATGAGGGGACACAGTGAGGAGGTGTGTGATGTAATGCCAGGAGCGGTGGAATGAATGGGTTGGGTGTAATGGAATGTGTATGGGCTGGACCGGAGAGAGGAGACACACGGTAGACATGCCAAACATGCATGTTCAACTTCTTCCCAAAAGGGGGTTCTTCTTTTATTAAGTTTTTTATACTTTCTTTTTTTCTATTTATTGAAACGTTTTAACTCGATACGAAAATTACGAGTGTTGAATTTATATAGATTTTGATAAAATAATATTTTTTTAATGATCATGAGGTTTACTGTAATACTTGTAAGATGAGATAGTGAATGTATTGTAACCAATGAGATTGATTGGATACTCCCTCCATTTCAAAATATAGACAACGGTTTGACGCGGCACGCGGATTAATGTATGTTGAATTTGTGTGAAATTTAATAAAGAAAGAATATTTTTTTGATGGTGGGGAGTTTACTGTACCAATTGTGATAAGAGATAGTGGGTGTACTGTAATGTATGGTGATTGTTATGGTATTTTCTTATGTGAAAATGCTATTTAGTATGATATATTACATATATTTTGAGACAACCCAAATAAATAAGTATTATATATTATAAAACGAAGGGAATATTTTTTTATATTAAAAGGTTACTTAAAAAAGAAAATGTTGTAATTTTTTTAAGATTGATCAAATAGAAAAAAATTGAAACCAATATCAGACGGAGGGAATAAAAAATTGGTGAAATAATCGTTTAATTTTTAAATTATTAGTAGATTTGTTTGACATGTTAAACCTTTGGAACTTATTTTTCTCCAAATAAGTTTATGTTATGTTTTGTTCCCTATGTATTGCATCTTAATTATTCCCTCTATCCCATAAAAAATACAATATTTTGACCAAATATATGTGTATATAAAATTTGACACGCATACAATGACGATCAAGCGTAAGTTTTTATAAATTTGTCATGAACCATCAATAACTAATATAAGTTACGTACTTCAATCTAATACATATCATGAGACGATTACATATGATTTGATATAAAAACGAGACTTATATTCATACGTATATAATAATACATAAATACGTATAAGTTGTATCTTTTGTGGGACAGACGGAATAGCATGTATTTGTATAAAATGTGTATGTATTAATTTGTCTCCTTTGTATACAACGGGGGACAAAGTGTAAGTAAAACTTCAAACGAGGATTTTTGTATAGTATTAGATAGTGATTCAAAGATTGAGATCGAATTATTAATGTATTTTAATTTAAATGAAGTATCAATTTCAACCATTCTTTTAATACTATATATATCATCAACCAATATTTGCAGTTTCTATTTTTTTAGTGTCAAAATATAATATCCAAAAAAGGTTTAATGAGAGTACATATATGAAGTGTACTTCTTTTAAGACTTTCATCACTTATAACTTTGAACTTAAACGTGTTGGATGAACAACCGCTTTGAGAACTTAGCAAGTCGAACGTTGCATGTTGGAAGGACACATTTTGAGTAGTGGAGCCAATTTTGAGTATGGAAAGCTGCTCTAACCAGCCCAATAAGAATGATTGATTGGGATGCTAAAATCTATTTTGATTTCCATGCACGTAAAAATTCTATTTTAACATCGAATCTAAAAGAACATAGAAGCATGAGTATAAAAGTATAGACACCACAGCAAATTATGGATTTTG
This sequence comes from Drosera spatulata, assembly GCA_035668315.1. NCBI lineage: Eukaryota > Viridiplantae > Streptophyta > Magnoliopsida > Caryophyllales > Droseraceae > Drosera > Drosera spatulata. The sequence continues at coordinate 26,554 of JAOVYX010015134.1, forward strand.
GGCACATGAATAGGGGATAGTTGTTTTTTTGTTTTTGTTTTTTTGTTTTTATTACGAGGATGTCTGGATCATCTCGACTAATCTCTCGGACACTGACAAGACGTTCCCATCAGCATTAGTAAAGCGAACGGACGTGGTCAACCTGGACTTTGAGGCTAGTGGGGTTCGAATTTAAAACCTTCAAGAAAAATATTAAGTTGAACACCATTAAATCAACCCAAGTTTATCATTACTTAAATCAACATTTTTCTCAATATGAAAATTCAAGTCTGATGATTTGTACATAATTATATATGTACATAATTCGATTAAGCCTATCAACTTGGTCTTTATTGAATTAATCGTACACATCATTATAACAAGAGCAATGTTATGAACAGTTTACTTTGATAAGCTGTCTTTTCAATACTTCCCACACGATCGTCAATTTCTCATCGGACTCGTTTGATTTAGTGATAACTACCTGAAATCGATTGATGTGAGAGAAATAATTGGAAAAAACCAATGCACAAACAAAAACTAACGTTTAACATTTCTCTTATAATAACAATTATCTGTTCCATTCATGGATGCTCCAATATTTTATGTTTAGATCCTCTTGTTTGGATTTATACAGACAAAGGTTCGAAGCATTATAAAAATATTGAGATCCCTTTATGCTAGGGCAGGAAGCGTGAAAATAATTGAGGGCTAATTAAACAATATAATGACTTCCGGGAAACGAGAAATGAGGCAAAACTAGCCAAACAAAGTGACATAAATCGATAGGCACTAATGGATTACTTAATTTATTAATATATTACGAATATGATACTCTAAGCTCTTATTTGATACACGGATGAAATAAGATAGAATAAATAGTAAAGTAATTACTAACCCCTTTACTATTAACCCAATGACAGCGGTTGACATCGACGCGCAACGGCCAGGGACAAGAAGCCTCTGAGTTCAAGCGACGGCCAACTGTGGGCGACGTGTGACAAGGGAGAGAATTATGGTGACTCGTGAGTTAATGACGATGAAGTAAGAAAGTTGAAGAATAATAAAATTATTACCCGGATAAGTGTGATACATAATAACACAGGAGAAGGTGTGAGATTACTAATTAATGAAGAGATTCGAGGTATTATCCTTGTAAGTGAGATTAGTATACCACACCTTGGGATTAATTATCCTATGTTATTCTAACCCTGATTATTATGGACGAGGCTTTCTTAGTATATGATATAAGAGTCATGGAATTGGCCAGCAGATCAAAAGTTGAGTCCAAAAAAAAAAAAAGGAAAAGAAAAGAAAACCAATCAATATTACAGCAGGATGAAAAACTCATTCATACCTTGGCAAATACTCATGAAAAACTCAATGACAAGACCTCTCCAGCGGAAATACACTTCTAGCTCGACATCCTTGGCGTTGTATCCAGGCACTTCTTTGGCCTCAACAACGACCCATCTGTTACCATTGTTTAGGCAGTGTACTTGGAACTGGAGCCCGGGAGTGCGCATGGTCTAGCCTGCAACAATCACAACTCGTATCATCAAAATCGAAATTCAGGACGCTTATATCGGCTGAGCTACAAGTGATCAGTCGATCACCACACTATAAAACTAAACAGTACAGGCGATTAAGAATTTTAATCGTTAAACAACGAAAAACATCACCTTATATAGAAAAACATCACGCAATCTAGACACGGTGAAGCAACGCGGAGAGGCTACACGGAGAAGCCACGCGGTTTGATTGTGAGTCACCGCCTCCACCGTCAACAACACGATCATTAAGACTCAGTTTGTGAGTTCGGAGGGGAGGGGATGGAAGGGGGAGTGAAGCTCTTTTGTATAGAGAGCAAAATAATGAATCAATCCAATTGGTAGCTTTAACTCAATCATCATCATCAGCAGCATAATCATCAAGTAGATTATCAACACACTAAAGAAAAACCCAAATCGAAACGACATCAATCAAATTCAAAAACAAAGAAATTCAGATGGATTCGGGTGTTGTCTTGCCTAGTTAGCTGGTCTCTCCGATCGAACCTTCGATCTCTCAATCTCGCTCATTTCTCCAATATTATTGAAGTGCTTTTTCATGCGTTTCTTACCAACATAGGAGAAACTATTGTAATTAGATAATTAAAATTATAATTTAAAAATGATGTATTTATATCTAAGGTTAGATATTTTTCTTTAGATCTCACCTACTTTTAAGGTTATTAAATGGACTTACCTAATTAGCTATTAATTAGACCTAATCACCTGTTAATTAATTACCTTGAGTCCTATAAATAGAGTTCATTTGTAAGGTTTTATGTACACATTTTCAAGAGAAAAAAATCTCTCTTTCTCCCTCTAATCTCTCTCTAAAATATTTTTCTATTTTATTAATTCCGACAATTATCTTTCGAAGAAGTTAATCCGGCGTAAACGTTTCTTTTATAACACGTTATCAGCACCAAGTCTCCAACTAGGTGAGATCAAAAGACAAATAAAGATACTTTATTATATTTGCATGATTTGATTTTATTTGATTCATATTATATGATTATAATCTAAATAAAATAATTA
>JAOVYX010015135.1:0-29113 GCA_035668315.1 Drosera spatulata
CCCCCCCCCCCCCCCCCCCCCCCCCTCAATGCTTTGAAGAAGGGCAAGGTGCGCTCAGCTCCATGAGACATGAACCGACCTAAGGCCGCTACACACAAGTAACTTTTGAATGTCTTTCTTCGTTTTCGGGGGTTCCATCTTTAACATAGCTTCTATCTTGGACGGGTTGGCCTCGATGCCTTGGTGTGTGATGAGGTATCCTAAGAACTTTCCTGAAGCTACTTCGAAGGCACACTTCGCTGGGTTCATTTTCATGTCATATTGTCGGAGGAGGTTGAACGTCTTCTTGAGGTCGGACACATGTAGGTCGGCTGTCTTAGACTTGGTTAGCATGTCATCCACGTAAACCTCCATGATGTCATGTAGCAGAGGTTTGAAGATCATATCCACCAACCTCTTGTAGGTCACCCCGGTATTTTTTAGTCCATAGGGCATCATGATGTAACAATAGTTGTCAAGGTCGGTTATGAATGAGGTCTTCTCTCTATCTTTAGGCGCCATGAAAATTTGATTGTATCCCGAGAATGCATCCATAAAGGAGAGGAGCTTGTGTCCCAAAGTGGTATCCACTAGCTGGTCTATCTTCGGTAGCGGGTAGCAATCTTTTAGGAATGCTTTGTTGAGGTCGATGAAATCCACACACATTCTCCACTTCCCATTGGCTTTCTTGACCATGACCACCTTGGCCAGCCATTTCGGATATTTGACTTCTCTTATGAAACCGACCTTGAGCAGCTTCCCTACCTCCTCCGCTATAGCTTTGTTTTCTCCTCGGCAAAGTGTCTCCACTTTTGCTTTACGGACTTAGCTTCAGGATCGACCTCGAGCAGATGCATGATCACTTTCAATATCAATGCAAGGCATGTCAGAGGGGGACCAAGCAAAGATTCCAGCATTGCTTCTCAAGAACTTGATGAGGTCCGACCTGATTGGGTCGACCAAGTGGGATCCGATCTTGACATATTTTGTGTTGTCCTCTGGCTTTGGTTTGACTTCGTTGAGGTCTTCCACTGGTTATAGTCGGGGCTTGGTCGACCTAAGGTCAAGGTAGAGCTGGAGAGTTTCTTTTACTTTGAGGTCGGGGAATTACTTCATCTTGGCTGTGTAGCATTGTTTCGATGCCTTCGGGTCTCTCTTGATTATTCCCTCACCATTTGGGGTAGAAAATTTCATCATCGTAAAGCAAGGTACGATGAGTATTTTGAAGTCCACGATGGAGGGTCGGCCTAGAATGGTGTTATAGGCCGAGGGTAGGTCGACCACAAGGAAATCAGCCTGTCTGGTCACGGTCTAACCAAATTCCTCATCCCAGATCATGAGAGGTAAGGTAATGTAGCCCTTCGGGTTGACTGTCTCTCCCACGAAGCCAACCAGTAGGGTACGAAAAGGTTTGAGATCTTTCTCGCCAAGTCCTATTTTTCGGATGGTGGTATAGCATACGATGTCGGTTGAGGACCCGCTATCAACTAGTATCTTCTCCACGTCATACTCTCCGATCATTGGGGTGTGCTGCTCCGGGTTAATCCCCTGGTCCAAACTTGATCTCAATGTCCATCTTGAGTTTCTTCTTGACTTCCAGGCTTCCCACGTTAAGGGGCTTCCGACTACTACAGGGTCGGCCTTGGTCCATGTCGAGCCCCCCAACAATGACATTAATCCTTGGTCTCTGCTGCGGTCGGTCTGACCTCTTTTGTGTCTCGGGTGACCGAGGTCGATCCTTGGGCTTTCAGGGCCGAAGATCTTTGCCGATCTTGGTTTCTTTGGAACCTTTTGAGGTGCCCTTTCTTGATGAGGTCTTCGATTACGTCTTTCAGGTGCCGACATTCCTCAGTATCATGCCAATGGTCTTTGTGGTAATGACGGTATTGGGTTCAATCTTGCAGGGCGCCTAAGAAGAGTTGTTTCTCCGGGACCTTCGCTAACAAGTTATCCTCTTAAGCTACAATTAAGATTTCCCTTCGGCTTGCAATGAGTGGGGTGTACTTATCCCAAGCCGGGGGCTTGTTTGACTTGGTCGACCTCTTATTGTTGTAGCCCTTCCATCTCGTGGTGAGGTCGGCTCTCCCGGGTCGACCTTCCACTTTCTTTGTGAGGTCAGGGTTTTCTTCCTTAGGGATTTGGTCGGTCCATGGTTTGAGCCTCCGATTACGGATCTCCCTCGCTGTCTTAGCGTGAATGTACTTCCCCAGCTTAGCCAAGAGGTCGGAATATGTCCACTGTTCTCTCTTTGAGAGGCTATAACAGAGATCGTCACTTGCTAGGTCGTTTATCAGAGTTTGGCATATCTCGTGATCCACCAGATCTTCAACCTTGACCTTCTCGGTGTTAAACCTTTGAACGTATGTCCTAAGGTCTTCGCCCGGTTGTTGGAAGATACGATACATGTAACTGGAAGTCAATCTCTATCTTTTGCTATTGACATATTGCTTGTGAAATAGCCCGACTAGTTGAGCGAATTAGCTCATCGACCCGGTTGGGAGAGTGTTGAACCAGGCTTAGGCCGGTGTAATATCCCAAACATTTTTCGATTTTTAAAATATATATTGGATATAAAATATATATATGGTATGTATATAATGAACTTGCAAATAAAATTTATGAATGGTGAACGTTACATCGTTAAAAATTATTACGCGTTAGGGTTACAGATTTAGACTTGAAAACCTGAGATTATTGAACGGAACATGGTTATGAAATATTTGAGATAATTAAATCAACAACGATTAACTATCGAGAGATAAATTATAAATACAGACCGTGAAATATTTCGAGAAGTGGATTAAATTATATCCGCTGATTCCTAACCACACCCACTCTCCTCCCTCTTTCTCTTATTTCCACCAACCCACACGCACCATCACCTATCACCACCAAACCCATCTCCGCCACCACCATTGCATGCCGTCCACCACCGCACCGCTACTCCCAGTAGTCGGGGTGAGTAGATCCGACCACCCACAAGCCCGAGTGCAACCTCGGAGCCCCTCGACCACCATCTCACTTCCGATCACCACCACCAAGCCCCAACACCGTCGGCCACCACCAAGAAGCTGTCGCTCCTCGCCACCGTCACCAGAACTTGAAGGTGAACGAAATCCAGCCCTCCCAGCCAACGACGAGCCTCGACGCGATCTTGAACCACCCCATGTACCATCGCTTCACCACCATCGTCTTCGTCGCTGCCACCACCACAATGTGCCACCAGCAGCTACGGACACGGGGACCTAGCTACGGGCCCAACGACAGGCCCGACAACGGCTTGGTATGAGGGCCTGACCTCGGCCCGATAGCGTAGCAGTAGGCCGAATAGCGGCTCGACGACCTCGATTGCGACCCCGGGCCGACGATTGGCCCGAGTGTAGCTTGACAACAGGCCCGATGATAGGCCCGGGTGCGGCCCGATAGTCTTGATGTCCTCGTCCCTTCAATCTCCTTGTTCGCATGTTTGAGATAACTCACTGGGGAGGTAATCCCCACAAAAGCGTTTTCTGAAATCCATGATTGAATGTGGTTGGTTGCGGGTTGTGATATGCTGTGTTACTGATGTGGTATCGCCAGGATGGTGATGATGCAATGTTTATTGTGGTTGTTGTGTTGTTTGTGGTTATAGATTGTCGAGGATAAAAATCACATGATCAGTTTCAAGGTGTGGGTTGTGGTGATATTGATAGGCATTTTTGTGCTTTTATGTGGTTAGATCATGGGGATGACGATGATTGTCGGGGTTAAGGTTTATGTACACGAGGAGACTTGGTTACTAAACATGATCATAAAAGGGTCATGTGGACATCTTAGGTTATGGGGCGCTGTGATGGTTATGGAGAAGGTTGGGATGTCTCGGATTGTATTTTCATGAATGATTGTGATTATGCTTGTTTATGTGTGCTTATGCATGATTATGCGTCTTATTCATAGGTTATGTTTATTTGCTGGGTTTATGTCATAATGGTTATGATAACAAGCTTAGTGGGATGTTAAAATCATGTTCCTTGGAGAAATCGGAATAAATAAACTTATTGGCATATGTCCCGGAACAAGAATAATAGTTTTATGCTATTGTGTTAGTATGTGGTTAGCTTTATGTGGGTTTGGCGTGCATATGTTATACTCGCGTTTAATATGTGCTATATGCGTGGTCCCTTAACATGCCTTTTATGATATGTATGTAATAATGAACAGAACTGGGTAAACTACCATAAGGATGACATATAATCGATACGGCTAAAACCGTTGATCTATTCGAAATGTGAAAGAGAAATATTATGACTAACATAAAGTTTCATAATAATGATCATGTGTCGGATGACATATAATTGATACGGCTAAGACCGTTGAATCGTGTGTCTCTTCTTAGATTCATTGGGATCATGTTTGTCATCCTTGAGGTACTTGTTGGGGGGAATGAGGGCGGTCATCTTGGACGCCAAGCGAAAATGTCTAGAGTCATGGAACTATATTCAGTATTCGTTGATTGAGTCTCATGATGCGCAAGTGGATGAGGAACTAGCTAGGGAGGGAACAATAGCGCCTTGTTCCCTTTGCGTGCATGCAGCGGCAGTGAGGCCGCAGTGGCTGGGCCACGGGGCGATTAACTCTTTGCAGGGAGGCCCGAACATGTCAATTAGGTCTAGCTAACCAAATTAAGCATGGGAAAGAAAAAGAATATCATTTGAATAGACTTGCCTAGTCAACGATTGAATACCCATTGTTGTGGCTTCGTGCCAGAGTTGTTATCGGCTTCATGCCAGTGTTGTTATCGGCTCCGTGCCAGTGTTGTTGTTATCGGCTTCGTGCCAGAGTCGGTCATATCTCAGGGTTTGTCATATTCTTCAGAATTGACCTATTGTAATCTTGTCAGGGACAAGCCAACTAATAAAAAGAAAAAGACACAAAAAGTTATGACAAATATACGATATGATATATATATATGCACATATTTTCTTTCTCTTGCTTCCCTTCGGGGGTTCCTTCAGGCATTTTTCGCGATCTGCCATAGTCGATGAAAAATATCCTGAAAATCGAATTCATCATCTTAGGTTGCTGAGCCTTTTGCTTACGGGTTATGGATTTTATGTTCAAGTTGAGGTGGAAGTGAGATTGGAGCGTCGTAGAGCGAGAAAGCATGCATGTAGATAGCTTCTCATATTTTGGATCAATGTAATATTCAGACATGTAATATTCTGGATTACTGTAACATAATTTAGAGTTGTAATGACATAGTTATAAATTATGTATTTTTGGTGTACAGGTAGTTCCTTGACTTCTATACCTAAAACCGGTTGGGTTACTTGGCCTTGTTGTGGACTGTGTCTATAGCGGCATAACATCACGTGTTAACTGAGCTAGATTTTGGGGCGTTACAGAATGGTATCAGTGCAGGGTTTTTGGATAGAAGTTAAGGAAAACGATAATTGTATTAACGAAATAAAATCATACAAAAAATGAATAGGATTGCATCATGCATTGAGTATAGGAGATTAATATGAGTCGTAACGGGTAGAGTATATTGTATTTACTTCCCACAATGAGTACTAACTTGACCTCAAAGGTCGAGAAGCCAATTGCATGATTTGATGCCATGAACAGTTTTATTAAAGTTGACAAAGCAATAAGGTTGCTCTAAGAGGAAACAATACCTGCTCTATAAGTGAAGCAGTGGTATGATTTGTTGCAGTAAGAAAGTAAAGGGCTAATGATAAATTGCCCATAGCCTTGTGATGGATGATTTTGTTTATCAATCTATGAAATTTTAGATTGAAAAGAGGATAAATGGATATAAAGGATAATCGACAAGCATTTGAACAATGACCGTGAAATCCACCAAAATAATTAATCAACTAAAGCTTGAGATGAATTGGGACATGTCGTACAATGGTGGGCATTGGTCTAGCACAGAGTTGCCCGATGTTGGTTATAATATCAAAAGTGATGGGTTAGAAACCTTCGCGTTGAGCCGAGGTGTGGATTATTGGTTACTTGTTCAAAGTCGCAAACTCGATGGTTAAATTGACAACGAGTCACATTATTGTGTGTTTGTCTCTATTTGAGATTATGAAAATTTATTTTGGTTAATATTAACCATAGAGAGTCAGAGATTGAATGGCATAAAACTAATGTATGCCTGAACAAAACTTCTTTGTTTAAAGTTTAACGATTTAGTGCGAACATGTGTGAAATCTACTATGTGACATGTCGGTCGTTTCGAGCTAAAAATGCGGGGTTTTCTATAAAACTTCGTCATTAAGAGATAATATTGAGTTATTAGTGAGCATATCGAATCTCAATATTGAGGACAAAATAGAGTGGTTTGATAAACATGGGATGGTTATAGCTCGAAAAATATATTTCATCTGGATGGATACAAGTGTGGTTTGAGAAGTGAAAGTTTTGCATTGCATAGGAATTTTTACTTCATGTCATTGTCACTCTCTGGTACATCTTATATGAGTTGGTTATTACAATGCAGACATGTCAGAGCAAGCTATAAATGCAGTGCTGCTTGATTTAAACGTACCCGTAGAAGGGAGGGCCAATAGTATCCCTGTTCAAAATCAACCACCGCCAGTAACTATCGAGTATTTAGTGGAGCAGTTGATAAAAGAGAGAAGAAAGAATGAGACACTTAAGGGAGTTGATCGCAATGAATTCCTACATCGCATTCATGGGTATAATCCTCCACGATTCTGTGGAACTAGCGATCCTTCAATACTGGAGGATTCTGTGGAGGTTGAGCCTTCCTTGGCCTTCCTTGTTCAAAGATGCTCATACTTTTATTGCAAGTTGTGATCGATGCCAACGAACCAGGAATATCTCCTCTCAGAATGAGATTCCCTTGAATGTGATGTTGGAGGTTGAGCTATTTGATGTATGGGGCATCGACTTCATGGGTCCTTTCCTGATATCATTCAAGAATCAATATATTTTTATGGCAGTGGACTATGTGTCCAAGTGGGTCGAGACGATGGCTACTGCCACTAATGACGCCCGGGTGGTAATACAATTCCTGAAAAGAAACATCTTTACAAGATTCCGTACCCCTTGAGAAATCATTTGTGACAGAGGGATGTATTTGTGCAATTGATAATTTGATGCTCTCTGAGCAAAGTACGGAGTCTGACACAAGATTGTCACACCATACCATCAAACAAGCGACCAAGTCGTGATTTTCAACCGTGAATTGAAGAAGATTCTTGAGAAGATCGTCAATGCTTCACGGAAACATTGGTCAAAGAAATTCGATGACGCACTTTTGGTCTATCACACGGCTTTAAAAACATCGGTAGGTACTTTACCATATCACTTGGTGTTCGGGAAGGCATTTCACTTATCGGTCAGGTTTGAGCACGGGGCTTATTGGATGATCAAATTCTTGAACTTCGATATACAAGAGGTGGGTATAAAGCGACTTCTTCAACTAAACAAGCTCGGTGAATTCCGTCGTGGAGTCTATGAGAACACCAAGTTCTACAAGAAACGGGTGAAAGCAAGGCATGATGAGAAAATTCTTAATCGAGAGTTCTATCCGGGGGAAAAATTTCTACTTTATAACTCTTGGTTGTGACTCTTTCTGGACAAGCTTAAATCCCGATGGTCTGGTTCATTCATCATCAAAGAGGTATTTCCTTATGGCGCTGTTGAACTTGAGGGCAAGGATTCTATGTTCAAAGTATACGGGCAATGATTGAAGGCCTATTTTGATGGCAACATCAATGGCTCACCATCAACGCTCAACTTGAAGGATCTTTGATGCACTTGGCTTCGTCGGGCTGAGGATATTAAACCAAGCTACTGCATGGGAGGTAACCCACAAGGGAGTTTTCTTGTTTTCAATAAGTCATTTTTCGACATAATTAATTAGTTTGTCACAATTCTTATGTGTCTCTATGTCATTTTGTTTCATAGGTATCGGGTCGAATACAAAGAGCCCATGATGAGTGTCAAGACATGTTTTGAGGTGAGAAAACAGTAATTCGTAGCGAGTTATTAGCAAAAAGAACGATCATCAAACATGGTACGTGCTTCGTTTCCCTTGATTTCGGTGTTCGACGTTGAAAATACTGGGTATGTTGTGATTTTTTCAAAGCGCCCTGGCGCAGGCTTAGCCCACACTCGGGCATGGCCCAAAAAATCAAGAAGCACCTAACCATGTGTTTCATCAAAGAGCCCGGGTGCGGCGTCACTCACGCCCAGGTATGGCCTAAAGAGCCCCAAAATATCAAAGAACTAGGTGTTCTTAAAGAAAGTTTACGGTTGGGGAATATAGCTAAATTACGGTTATATCCCTTACTCCAGTCTTCCCTTGATAATCAGTGTGATATATTAACACTAAGTGTGATTGTTTTAGGCTCATAATCAACCTGTCACTTTACAATGTGTAAACGACAATACAAACCAATCTCAAGAACTTTTTTTTCTCTTAGACGGGACTTGAAACAACTTCTTGATCTTGTTTTGCAAAACACTTGTACTATTCTATCCATGCTTTCAGATTGTTGATTCAGAACATCAACAATCAACTTCTCAGAATTGTTCACTTGGAGCCTTATTGCACGAGTTCTCAGTTCACAGTAATGGAGATTCAAAAGTTATCAATCTTGGTCATCACCCTCTGCTATTTATAGGCAATCCTAAAATGGTAGTCGTTACTGAAGTCGTCATACTCTGAAACATCGTTTTCATGCCATCCTGGAACAAGTATGCCTAACCCTCTACTATTTATAGGCAATCCTAAAATGGTAGTTGTTACTGAAGTCGTCATACTATGAAACATCGTTTTCATGCCATCCTAGAACAAGTATGCCAAACCCGTGACCTCAGATCCTAATGTAGAAAAGGACACTGACACTGTGCAATAGGTATCCTATGAACTTTAACTTCTTTTGGACCCTTCTGCTTCACTCAGCCTTACTGCTCTTCATTGCCTTACTACAGTAACCCTTTACACAGAAGCTGTCCAAAGGCTAAACCTTTCCTTGCTACAATGTTCAAATGCTCAAGCCTTACTGTCCCTTTACTCATGACCTCAATGTTGCCAACGCTGCTGCATTCCTCTCTGAACCAGCTTTGCTACAAATATATTGCAGACTCACTTTCTCAACAGACGAGTCCTCAGCCTTGATGCATACTGAAATCGCCTAAGGCTAAAGTTTGTGAATCACTCAATTTCTATACATTAAGGATTTTGACTCAACAATCTCCCCTAAATTGATGATAGAAAGCTTTATCTAAATATCAAAGAGATCTACTTCTTTTATATACTTCAAAAGTAAGGAAAAACATATACGTAATTCTGAGACAAGCATTTTAGCTTAGTACTCCACTGCTTCTGTCTCTTTGGAGTAGCAGGGACATCAGTATCTCTCCCCCTCTTTGTCCTGGGCCTTGAAGGCATAGTACCTCTATTTAAAGGTGTCTGTATTCTGGATGAGGGTTGCTATGTTTTTCTAGTTGAACCTGACTATGTTCCTCCACTAGTACCTATCTGTGTAGATATGAGTGTTTGCTGCAGTGCTTGATTGAAGAAGTCCAGACTGTCGTTAATGCTTTGTTTTGTCCTCTGCATAGCATCTTGTTCTATGTGAAGGTCAACAACACTTTGATTGAGCAAAGTGCTTGTCTGTCTTTGAGGAACTAAGGAGGAGTGGAATGGAGTTCTCAATCTGGACTATTGCTATTATAGACTCTCCCCCTGGTTGCTATCATCAGTGAAAGAGTAGAGAGTACTACCAATCAGATGTTTAATGACGGTGTTGATCTTCGTTTTGATTTGATGAAGTTCTGCATCTGTTTTAGTTTGGTTCTTCTCCATTAGAATCTACACCACAACAATGTCATCAGCGAGGTTTGTGATGTTTAGCTCCATATGATCCTTGAGGCATTCAATCATTTCTATGATAGTGTTGTTGATCTTAGTGGATAGACTGAGATGCCTTTCTGTATTCTCCTTGTGCATATCTCCCATGATCTTTTTGAGGAAGTTCAATGAAGCATCTGTGGATGTGGTTGTTGTAGATGCATGCTTCGTTTGACGCTTGATCTCAGTAAGAGCTTTGGTGAAGTCGATAGTGATATACTTAAGATTGCGTTGGATTATGGAGATTTGATCTTGAAGGGATTCTGCAGTTGAGTTCATCTATTCATTTGCTATGGAGAAATGCTCTATTTGTTGCCTTCGAAGTTGGATGATCTGAATAGCCAAAAGTTGGAGTAGTTGCATGGGATCATTCAATATATGGATTAATAAAGTAATGCGAGAGCTGGCATGAGCTTGACCATGGGCACTTGGAGAAAGAGAGGAGGGAGGAGTATACCCTACATAGTCTTAAGGAGGGGACTCTACTGCAGGAAGGTATTTTGGATGTGCAAAAGAGCTAGAGCCTACTGCAATAGAGTCCATGGGCAGTGATGCAGACAAACAGACTAGCAATGTTGGTATGGGAAAAACTGGTATCGGGAATGTTGGCTCTTCCAATGCAATTGATGGTATTAGGTGTTCAGGATGGGGCTCACCAATCACTGCTTGCACTGCGTATGTAGTAGAGTCTTCAGAAGGTGATGCAGGAGAGTCTTGGATAACCTCTTCTGCAAGTGCCTTAAAGACTCCTTGCTCTATTGCACTCTCCTCTTCTAATGACACGGTAAGTTCTGGAAGTGGCGCATCAGTGACTTTTTGCACTGCCGGTGCAGCAGAGTTTGTGGTGGGAAATGGAAAGGCCTTGTGGGTGACCTCTACTGCAGGAGCCTCAGACACTCCTTGTTCTACTGCACGCTCCTCTTCTTTGATAGCAATGGGAGTAAGAGATACAGAAGAGTGTTGGGAAAAATCTTTTGTAGGAACCTCAAATGCTCCTTGCTCTAGTTCATCCTCGACTGGTTTGACTAGAAGAGGAGCAGGATTATGGGATAGTTTGTGTGTGTGGTGATTTTTTGGGGGAAGGAGATGGAGATTTTGTCGTGGTGGTTAGTGGTAGATTTGGTGATTTTGTGGAGGTTGTTGGTGGTGTTATGGTAAAGTTTGGTTGAGATGGTGGTGTTAGTTGTGGGACATTACAGAGTAGAGAGTGAATAAAGTCATAGAATTGCCTTTCTGCAATGGTGAAGGTGTCTACAAAAGGAATTCCACAGTGTTGAGGGATCAGCATCTCCAGTGTGGCCACCTCCAACTTTGTATATTCTGCATGGGCTACCTCAGCAATGAGGTCTATCCCAGCTGACATCTCCTCAGCTTGTTGGACGATCTCCCCCTGTGTTGTTGTAGGTATAACAAGAACGATGAGCGTAGAAGACTCTGCAGCAACCTCATCAATTAGCTCATCGTCAGAGCTATTTTCCTTTGGTGCAAAAAGGGGAAGATCAGGGCCACCATCATTGCCATCTACAAAAAACCTCCCTTCGGTTATGATGGCTAGACATGCCTGCAATAGTGTGGAGGTGGCACTTTGAAGCAATCTCAGAAGCTTGGTTTCTATATCTGGAGTCATTACAAACTTCAGAAGGGCTTGCTTGTCTTTGAAGAGCTCTCTGCATTGACAATTCCTATCATCGTACCTAAAATTCAGCATCACTCCAATGCCTGAGGCATACATGGATATGTCTGTAGGTATGCCATCGTTATTAACCCTCTGGAGGATGTGGTAAAGAAGGTTTCTGTTAGCAGGGGGTATGTCATCTCTTTGTGTCCTTCTGGCACTTCTTTTCTTTGTAGGAGTTATGGGAGGTTTGGTGGGAATTCTTTGGCTAGTGGTGGTGGTTTGTGTGGTGGATTGTGGTTGATGAGAGACGATGGATGTGGAGGTTGAGGTTCTCTGTGAATTTTAAATCCCACCTTGAATGGTTGTAGCAACCTGAGCCTGCATAGTAGAGTTTGTGAGGGATGCTGCAAGAGAGGCATCCAGGAGGTGAGCACCATCTTGTATGGCAAGCTGTGCAGCAAGGGTAGCATACCCTTCAATTCGCCTTCGACCCCTTTTAGGCTTAGGCTCTTCAACCAAGATCTTCTTCCAAGGTTGAAGATCTTATGATGATGTTGGATGACATGGTAGGTGTTTATGGTGGATATTCTGTAGTGGTGGTAGGGCTACTGTCTTCTTCCATTGCAAAAGATTCTTCTCTTTTTGCACCAACTTGTGAGATATCTGCCTCACATAGCATATCTTTCAGCACATCAGCAATCACTTCGATAGAAGTGAGGATTGCAGGAGGGGGACTTTTGGTGGGAGCAGCAGGGGCAGAATCTACTACAGTAATAATTGAGCCTATTGCAGTTGACTCTACTACAACAGGGCTTGCCAATGCTTCCTGTGAAGCCTTGCTGCTCAGTGAAGAGGCATTAGAAGAATTGAAAAGTTTTCTTTTGGTGACACCCCTTGTCTTAGGCTATGATGCGGCCTTGGAGATTGACTTCTTGGTCACACATGCCTCTGATTTCTCAACAACCTATATGTGCCACTGTTTCTACAGTAACCTCAGTGTTAACTGCATAAGCCTCCTGTGTTGATACAGTAGGGTCAGCCACTACTGTAGTATTCTGGGTGGCCTCAGTAACGTTGGAGGTAGTGAACTTAGAAACATTCTTCACAGCCTCCTTGGTTTTTTGTTTGACTCCCCAATTGGTCAAAGCCTTAGAGCTAATTATTTTATTTGTATTGAGCTTTTTGCCTTGCTTAGCAGGAAGGGGTATCACATGTTCTAAGATCACACTCCATAGCCTTCCAAAGAAATTTTGTTTGACAGCAATGGCCAGTTGTTGAAGTATGATGTTGTTAGTTCCATAGTAACAACCTAGAGGGGGGGGGGGGGGTGAATAGGTTGTATGCTCTTGTACGTTTAATCGTTCTTCATCTCTGTTCTCTGAGCTCCTTTGATCCCCTTTTATAGCCTGAGCGAATTTGAACCTGTGACTGTACTTGATCAGATGTTGATAGCCTATATGTTAGCAACACATGTGACCCCTTCACTAATGTTGACAGATTAGCTTTATTCTGATCCTAGTACAGTTTCTCCATACCTCAAATCTTCAATTTGACCAGTCCTTTGATCCTTGTTCAACCTTAGCAACCATCTCTGATGCACTCAGTCTGCTGCAACTTAGTCGGCACTCAGTACCATTGAGACCTTGCCTGCACCCAGTCACTATCGTAACCTCGTCTACACTCAGGTCTGCTACAATCCTTTATGCATTGCCTGTGTTGGTCCTCGTCAACAAGATTTATCCTAGATCCTGAAGCATTTGAAGGTGTTTTGTTGTCCATGCATGTCTTAGCTACATTGCTAAAATTTATCCTACATATCTGGTGGCCCTACACTATTTTCCATCTGTGGCCGTCTGCTCTTCAACATCTAACCTAGACTGTCGATTACTAACCTAATTTTCAGCCTAAGCACACTAACTGTATCATGGTTAATACCTCTAAGTTTTGTTCATCAATTTCTATACAATTGGAGGGATTATACATTCCTATCAATCTTCCCCTAAATTGATGCTAACTAATTACATTGTTAACAAAAAGCTAGTTTAAGGTTATAGTGTAGCAAAGGGTTTGTAAATTTTTACCTTTGTTGTTTTCCTCCTTTGCTGCGTTTTGGGGGGTGGCCTTCTGGTTGTCCTCTGTTCCTTCTTTTCTCTCCCTTGGTCTGCTCCCCCTCAGGTCTTGAGGGCTTGTTTTGCAGGCTTTTATCCTTCTACCACAGCTGTGGATTTTCTTTTGAGTTCCTCTTCTGCAGACCTTGGCCTTGCTGTCTCCTTCCCTTTCTCTATTGCTTTCTCCCCATTTTTGTTAGCTTCAAGGGCTGCTGTGAGGCCTTCTATGACAGCTCGAAGAGCTCTCAGTTCTAAGGTAGTGACTTGGTGAGCAGCTATGGACTTGGCAGTCTCAAGGTGCAGTTTGTTTTTCAACAAGCTTAGTCTTTTGTTATTGTTGATAATATGCTCCTTAAGTTTCCTTTGAGTGGTCTACAGTCTATGGAGATCAGCTGAGTGTTGCCCCCTTAGTTTGTTGAGGTTGGAGAAGCTGATCCTGTACTGCTGGAGGTTGAGAGCATTGCCTCTTTGAATTTGTCTGAGAAGACCCTTAACCATGTCAGAGAGGATGGCATGGAACTTTGCAAAGCACTTGTTCCTGGTTTCCTTCTCTGACTCCATCTCGTCTGCAACTAGTTCCTGTCTGTCAAGAAGATCTTTGAATGCATGCTTTGTCCATTGATGCATATTGTATACTTCCTGACCCAGTTACCTCAGTCTATATTCCACTGTTGTTTCTGGTGGAGAGGGTTGACGAGGTGGAGGAATTTCAGCAGTGGCTATGGTTCTAGATGTGGAGGATGGTCTCTCATGTACTGGTGTCTGCCTGATATCTTCTAGCACTTGCCTCAGACTTCTAGATGCAGTTCGAGGCGTCATTGGTATGTTGGATGTTCCACTGTTTAGTAGCCCTTGTGGAAATCCAACAGACGGTGGATCTACTCTAGTCTGCACTAGCCCAAAGGAAGATGTAGGAGTAAATACCAAGTTCAGAGGGGATTCATTTTGGGTCCGCATATGCTCCTGACTGGTAGGAGTGTCACTCATAAAATGCTCCTTAATTTCTTCAAGAGTTACACTTTTGAAAGGGTTGTCTTCTGTACTCCTCCCTTATTGCAGAGGTCATATCAAGTGATTCATCCTCAATTATGACCACCTCATCTGTCTGTGTTGGAGTCAGGTCAAGAGCTATGACCTTTGTGAACCCTTTTTGCTCTGTAGTCAGCTCATCATCTGCTTCCTTTTCCTTTGAGGTAGCCTCTGGTGCTTCTATGCCTTGTGGTGCTGAAATGTCTGTTGTTGATCCCTCTGCTGCTGTTCTTTCTATTTCTGACCTCTCTGCTGTTGTTGTTGATTCTACTAATGGCTCTGCTGCCTCTGACTCCTCTGCTGCAGGTGCCTCAGCTGCTGATTCTTCTGGCTCTGTTGATCTTGTTGCTATTGCTATTGGCTCTGCTGCTGCTGCTGGTTCTGCTGCTGTTGGTGTTGCCTCTGCTGCTGCGGCTGGTTCTGCTGTGGATAATTTCTTGATGCCTTCTTTGGCAACTTCATCTATAATGTCATCATCATCATGGCCTTCTGCTTTTGGATGCTCATCATTGCCATCATCATCATCTCCGGAGGATGGTGCTTTGCCAGTGGTTGGTCTGGATGGATAGTCATAGATTTCAAGTGTTGCCGTCCTGACATGCTTGTCCACTGAACTTTTTAGCTATGCTTCCACCTCCGGTGTGTGGACAAACTCCACAGATTCCAGTTGAGTGTCCTTGATTTCTAGAGCTACACTGAATAATATGTATGGTTCAGTAGGCCTCTTCTTCTTGCTGGCTTCTCTCTTTTGAATCAATATCACCTGTTCTATCTCAGCTTCTGTTATATTGTCCACAATGTGGTAGGTCCTTGATTTCTATTCCGATTCCATCATGATTGATTCTTTGCCTTGTAGTAGGTCCTGATGGGATCAGTTTCGGCCTTGCAGCTTTGGGCCTTCTCTTCATTGGAAGATTATGCTCTCTGATAAACTTCTGTATCATGGCTTCCTTTTGAGGTTTGCCCAGCATTTCGTCTGTCTTTGATCTGTGTTCTATTACCTTTTCCTGTAAAGAGTGGATGATCTGCAGCGCTTCTTGAATTTTTGCCTTGTCTGCAGTTCCTGTTGTAGTTGTCGTTATGGCCCAAGTTTCAAATGCCATTGAGGGTTGCTCTACTTCAATTCCAACTAGCTCCATTCCTACCGTGCAGATGGAAATGGTAGCAGTTGTGTGTGTGTCCACCTCAGATGCAGTAGTCCTGATTATCAAGGAGGCTGCAGTAGAGATGCTGAGAGGCTGATCAGTCTACATTCTTCTCAAATTAGCCTCAATGTCCTCAATTTCTATCCTTGTGTACCCTTGTGCACTTAGATCTTCTCTAAGCTATGCCATTGGTCCTTCTCTAACTTCTTGGTAGCTTTGCTGCGCTTTTAGGATGAGCTATTGAAGATTTTCATCAGCTCCTGCTTCGAGATACTCCAAAGCAAGATTTGCATCGTGGAGTACAACCATTTCTGGCTCAATTGGAGGGATGCCCCTTGATGATGATCCCTCTACTTCTGTTATAGTTGTTGGTCTTTGAGAACAGGTTTTAGTCTGCTAGTCTACAGGCATAGACTGAGTTTCTTCTTCTATTTCCATAGCCTGTGCAGTAGGTATTTCTGACAAGTTTTCCTCTTCTGAGGTCTGCAGGACAAGCTTTCTTCTTATGACTCTGGTCTGCTTTGGTTTGACTTCTGAGACCTTCTTGGTGACTTTTTCCTTGGGCTTTACCAACTCCTTCTTGATAAGCTGCTCTGGAGCCTTTGCCGCAGTCAGCACTACTTTTTCCTTCTTTGACAAGCCAATTGGTTACTTCCCAATCTTTTTCACATCAATCTATTTGGCCACAGTCCATGGTCTTCCTTTCTTATCAGAATTATACTGATAACCCTTCCAAAAAATGGTTGTCTGGCCTCTACTGCTTTGGCCATTTGGTACGTCAATAGCTTCGCCCAGTTGATTTTGTGCTTCGTGAGGATTGCACACATGATCTCCTGTTGATCAGAGGTGATTTGATCCTTGGAGAATTCCCTAGACATGATCACCTTCTTGACCATGTCTGCCAGTAGCTTGTGTGCCTTTGACAGATACTTCTTCATCATCGTTATTCCTTCTTTTTAACGATCTTTACTTAGCATTGCGTGCCTTCCATCACTTAGAACTGAGATGGGAATGTCTTTGGGTCCTTCATTTGAGACTCTAAACAGTTGTTCAAAGTCGTTGGGAGAGATAATGATCCCAATTTTCTTGCTAGAGGTATATGATGCACTGGAAATCTGCCGACACCTTTGCCTTCTCAATAAAATCAAGGACTTCTTCGTCGAATATTCTACTAGTCTTTTCGCATAAATACTTCAATCCAGCATCTTGCATGAGTTCAGAGATCTCCTTGACTTCATCAGACTCGTTTCTTAGGGTTTCGAAGTCCTGCACGACTTAGGTCTGCAGCTCGATTGTTTTTGTAGGGCTTCGTTGCTCTTGATCTTTTTCGCTTTTAGATGGTGTATTTGAATGAGTGTTGGCCATTTTCAAAAGTATTGAAAATGAACTGTATCGCTCGGGAAAAAATTAGATCTGAGAAAGTTGAACTGGGGTTTGCAGTAGAGTGTGAGAGAGAGTTTGAGAATGCTTGGAGAGAGAGAGACAGAGAGAGTAAAAGTGTTTTGAGTTGAAAAAGTTCACATTTTTATACCCATTTGAAAAGTTACCGTTGTAAAAAAAATTGATCGTTGGGCGATTCCAGTCATTTACTTGACTGTTGCGAAAATTTAGGCAATCAGTTTTGAAAAACGTTTCTTTCGACAAATAGAACTGTAGTAGAGTAAATTAAATGCTACTCTGCATCTCACATGTGAAGTAGAACAGTAGAGTATTTTTTGCCATTTTACTTAAATCAATCATACCCAATTCATTTCGAAATTGGATAAATTTATTCTCATCAAGAGATTTTGTAAAAATGTCTACGATTTGTTTTTCTAATGGCATATATTTCAAATTGATATGATCTTTTTTGCACATGATCCCTAATAAAATGGTATCTGACATCTATGTACTTGGTTCTTGCATGAAAAAGTGGATTTTCTAAAATTGTCATTGCAGACGTGTTGTCACAAATATTAGTGTTTTTGAAAATGTCAAGCATAACCTCCTGCAGCAATGTATTCTGCTTCTGCAGTAGAGGTTGACACTGTGGTCTGCTTCTTATTGAACCATGATATCAATCTTGCATCAAGAAATTGACATGTTCCACTTGTGCTTTTTCTGTCAACTCTGCAACCTGCGAAGTCCGCAACTGAATAGCCTGTTAGTGTGAAATCTGATTCCCTAGGATACCATACAAACAGATCTGGAGTTCCTTTGAGATATCTCAGGATTCTCTTTACTACAGTGTGATGGGATTCTTTGGGATCAGATTGATATCTAGCACATACACAGACTGAGTATAGAATGTCTAGTCTGCTTACAGTTAGGCGTAGACGTGATCTTATTATACCCATATACATCGTTTGGTTTATTCCTTTCCCACTCTCATCCTTGTCAATTTTTACAGGTGAGCTCATAGGAGTTTTCATATGACTTGCATTTTCTAGTCCATATTTCTTAATTGTATTCTTCAGGTATTTAGCCTGATTTATAAATATCCGACTGTTTAACTGTTGTACCTGAAGTCCTAGAAAATATTCCAGCTCTCCCATTAAACTCATTTGAAATTTTGATTTCATTAAGGCAGCAATCATTCACACAAATTGTTGTTTGTATAGACAAATATAATGTCATCTACATAGATTTGCACTAAGAGTGTACGCTCCCTGTATTTCTTAAGAAAAAGGTGGTATCTACCTTTCCTCTCTGAAAATTTTTTCACCTAGAAAAGTTGAGAGAGTTTCACACTGATGAGAAGCCAGCCAAGGTTATAATTATGACGACTTCAACGTTCGTCGCAAAACGTGCAAATTTGTTTTTATCCCGCTAAAAATACTAATGTAGATATGGAAACAGGGGTCGATCCCACAGGGAATGACAAATGTCGACCTAAATATAACTTTGAATAATTTTTATCCTACGGAAGGGGGTAAGATTAAAAATAGAACTATTGGGGGGGAGGGTTTAAAATGTTTAAAAAGAATAAATTAAAACTAAACTAACTAATCAAAACAAAATAAAATAGAGCTAGAATGTAGAGTGGTTTACTTAAGTTGGGAGAAATATAGGTACGATGGTTGAATCACTTTGAGTCACTTAGATCAACCATCGATGTTTCTGAATTTTAGATGAAATGATTAACATTGAATGGCTGTAGTGAATTTTGGCTTAACTCACTACGTTCTTTAACTTCTAACTTCAAATTAGCTCGGATAGTTAAACTAACTCAATAGATTAAAACCATTTCTATAAGCTCGAACATGATTTAATTAAAAGAGTTGAATCATAAAATGGAACAAACATTCATAACAATCATAACAATTAACTTCAACTAATCATGGTACATGCATATAAAACCACTAATTGTATTTGGCAATTAGCTTAAATCAAATTATATCAATTTGCTACTAAATAAAACCACTTAGCGCGATTTATAGCAATAAACTATGTATATTAGATGATCAATCTAATAAACATATGTTATATAGTAATTCTAACAGGTTTCATGCATCATTTTCATCATCAAACAGGTTTCAATCATATACGCATCATTTCATGATCTAAGGTCATCAAAACTTATCAACACATCTCTACTAATGAACTACTCATGCATATGCGTCAAACAAGGCATGGAATGAAACATAGCAATGAAAACAAAACATTCTGCAGAGATTTAAACAACTAAGAAGGAAGGTTTTACAGCACACAATGCGTCCCAAACATATGTCCTATGCTATACAATGCATAGCGGCTCAAATCTTCTTGAAATGTCCTCCAAGGCCTCTCCTCTTCGCGTCTTCACCTCCTCCGGTCGTCTCCGCCGTTTCTGAGCTCTCTCCCTTTTGTATATTGATTAGAGGAACCCTAGGGCACGTATCTATAGGCTTAGGTCTAGACCAGATCGATCCGACAGCTGCGAACAGGTGTTTTGCATCAGGGACAACGTCGCGGCCGCGATCCAGGAAGTCAGGCCCACGACGAACTAAAAAATGGAATATCTGCTGAAAACACACCGTCGTGCCCGCAGCCATTGGGAGTCGCGCCCGCGACGCCAGGTATCCTGCCCGCGACAGCTTGTAGTGGCTACGACTATGTGCTGTAAAACTTTAAAACTAATACAACAAATACTAAATGACGTTCAAAAATTCTAGAAATTTATACAACATATCTAAACATGCTAATCTAACTTATCGATATGAAACTTTGCTATAATAATTCTCGAGGCACGTGAAATGACAATAAATCGTGAAATTCCAACTTTTGAGCTCATGGCCATTTTCTTCATCCTTCTTTATTTTTGCTCCGAACTTCGCACCAATCTATCAAAAACATAAAAACACAGCTGTATCAACATTTCAAGATAAAAAGACAATAAAAACATAAATAGACAATAAGAGGAATAAAACAAATATTTTGAATAAAGAAAGGATGTGTGTTTATGCACATATCAAATTCTCCTAAGCTAAACCTTTGCTTTTCCCTAAGCAAAGTCTAGACTCAAAACAAAAAAAGAAATGTAAAATGAAGAAAAAACTAACAAGACTCAAAAAATCTATAGCTCGAGCATCAAAGTAATCACATTGCCAAAAATTAGCAACATAAAACACATGTCGAAGGAATATTCATCACAAAGTCACCCTTAATCTCTATTCACATCACATCTAGCTATCCCTCAAATCAATCCCTCTCATGGTCCTTCACACCTAGCAGATTCCCGAGATGTAGCAAAACAAAACATTTCGAAAACTCAATTCAAAATTCATTTTTTTTTCCACCCTGTTACTTCCTTATATAGGATCATTTCCAAAGCCACCAAGGTCTCAAAGGAGGTCTAGATTTCCTACTCGATATGTATCTTTTCTTTTTTTCAAGCTATATTATCAAATACTATGTCCCCCCCTTTTATCGGTCGATGGTAATTTTGATTACCGACATAATTTTTGAACCAGTTCCGTATATTGCGAATCATGCCATTCATCCTGCTCTGAAACTCGAAGATCGTACGAATATGGTTGACCTCACCTACTATGGACTCCTGTGCTAGCTTCATCTCTTGAAGCATTTCCATCATCAGCAGTTGGTTTGCTTGAAGCTCAATTATATGACCCTTCAAGATGTTGAAACTGCAAGGTGTAGGATCCACCATGGGGTTGTTTGCATCAACAATCGGCTCATCTATCTCCTCAATCCATTGATCTACACTTACTACGCCGATTTCTCTTTCACTTGGTAAGTTAGTGTTCGACATCTGACAAAACACAACTTGATAGTAAAAATTAGTCCCTCTCACTCTCTCACACACATAATGTAAATAAGAAAGAAAGAAGACAATAGAAAACATATATAGAAGCATAATTAAATAATGAAGGAATAAAAGGTGATGATCACATGGAAATAAATTCATTACTTAGGTTCGTTTAAACATAAAGTATGGGCAGTAAGGGAACTAAGTTAAAAATAGAACGAGAATGCATAAAACATAAAGAATCATACATCTCTGAAAAGAAACAGTACAACTGACTCAACAAAAATATAAATGAAATGTCTAGGAATGACCAACCTCCCCTAAGTTAAGACAAAATACAATCTCAATAAAATTACAGACTCACGAAATTAGACTGACTAGGTAAGGAAAATCCCATAAGAGGAGGCGGGGGTGGAAATCTATTGTCAAAATAATGGAAGATACGGCGCTGAAAGTCTTCCTAACCCTGCTGCATAGCGTCTAAGCATGTAGTCACATCAGCGCGTAGGTCAGTGACCTCTCGATGTGGAGATTGATTATCAGCGTACCAGTCCATAGGCGGGGCAGGGATCTGCTCAGATGCAGCTGGAGCAGAATGATGAGAATGATCTGAATGGTGTAAATGAGATGACTAATGCTGCTAAGGCTCACGCATGGCTGAGTCACCCTCAAAATCTTGATCATCATCCTCTGCGACAGATAGTTGAAGCCCCAATTCCTCCGATCAGATAATTGGAGAGAAGCAAATGGCAGTGGAAGGCACTGAGGCTCCTCACAAGCTCTCGCAGTAAGATAGAAGATACCCCGGTCGACAGATATCATATCAATCCGCATCAGACTGTCGACACCAAAGGGTCCATGAGTCGGCTAAGAAAGGGCTGCAACTGATGTCATATAATAGCCAAAATGCGTAGCTAGTGGGGTAAGTAAACCACCAATGAGAATCGAAGCTCTAGGACTGTCCGCAGCAACCGTCTCTATCTTCTCCACCAACAAGTATCCGATACTAAGGTACGGATACTGTTGTGGAGACAATAGGTTGTGCAGTAGCACAAAGAATATTCCTAACTCCTTCTGGGGAACAGCACCTTGGCTACTCTTGGGAGCCAGCAGTGTATAAGTCAGGAAGCAGTGTAAAATACATAGAATAGGGTTCCAAAGAGCGGAACTCTTACTGCTGTGGGGGTTGTGTCCCCCAGTCAAAGTCAGCTCCTGACATAAGGCCTGCAAGTGTGGCACATAGCCCCTCTCGTACTCCTGGTAGCCTCCCAAACGTAGATGATATATCCTGCAAAGCTCGATCAAGTTTAGGCATCTCATCTCGTTCCCCAGCTGGAACGAGACGTACTCCTCAACCGGATCATCAGCTGGAGCCTGGCCAACAGTGCTCGTCAAAGTACTTAGGATCTCGCGGACAAGGGAGGGGTACGTAGGCCATCCAATCAAGAAAGTGTGATCCCAACCAAGTTGTGTAACGGCATGCAGTATCTCAGTCCATAAGCCGATTATGGCTAAATCAGCAGAATGGAGAAATCTAGTCTGGCGAAGAGCCCTGCAAGAAATCGCTCCATGACGGTCATCATACTCGTCCGGAATAACATTAGCATCATGCAGATAAGGGACTAAGACTCGCTCGGCTGCAGCCAAAGTGCTCTCATCGGATCTAAAAGATAGATGTTTGGAACGAGGCATTTTGTTTAAAGCCTTATTCACATGAATTTTATCAAATTCAGGGTGAAATTCAACAATCTAGCTATGAATTCACATTCTATACAATGAGTAGATCAATTTAGACTACAAGATTGTTGAATTTAGAGTTCAAATTGCGGATTCATACCTAGGCTTTCTCAACGAAAAACCTCGAATAACGTACAATCCGGGATGTTTTAAGATATGTGCGTACAATCAATAGATTCCCCTCGCTGATGCGAACGCATGGAGTACTTGATTGCACGGATTGATTAACGATTTGAGAAGATGATATGCGAGGAAAACGGACAAGTCACGATTGGGTCCTGTCACGCCCACGACCACTTCAGTCATGCCAACGACGATCCTCTGTCATGCCCACAACCCTGAATTTTCAGCCTGGATAATTTTTTTCTTCAGTTTTCCTTCAAACATTGACTTATCTTTTAGTCATCCTTTTCTCCTTCTAAAGGCAATTTTCAAATTACTCGGATCATCGATAAGCAGAGTTTAACATCGTGTATCAGTTTCAGATTTTTACGGTCGACAGAAATAAATTGAAATAAATATGAACTTCAAAAGAAACATAAACATGGGTTTCCTCCCAAGAAGCGCCTTTGTTTAACATCCTTGGCTCAACTTCCATGGCGTTAAATTATATCACTGCAATGCGATTCATCCTTTCCAAGGGAATTTCATCAAATCACGTCGAATCTTGAAGTTCGAAGTAACATTTCTATCGGTGACCGTTAAGTTTAAAAATCTTCAACGTGTCTTCGCTTTGAATTTCTACCGCTCTATGAATATAGACCTTTCTAACCATGAATGTCGTTCCCATCTTGATTTTAATTTCCTAGCAAATAACCTTAGGCAAGA
Source organism: Drosera spatulata (assembly GCA_035668315.1). Taxonomy (NCBI): domain Eukaryota; kingdom Viridiplantae; phylum Streptophyta; class Magnoliopsida; order Caryophyllales; family Droseraceae; genus Drosera; species Drosera spatulata. The sequence goes on from JAOVYX010015135.1 coordinate 23,546, forward strand.
ATTATAAAGTAAGACTTTATCTCCTTCCTTAAAGTTTTTCCATGAAATTTTCTCGTCATGAAGTCTGCTTTTTCATATGCAGCATTTTCATATGCATTACAACGAAACTCGTCTAGTTTCGAGATTTGGAGCTTTCTCATATTCACAAAGTCTCCGTGTTTCAAATTAAGCTCTTTAATCGCCCACCATGCCTTATGTTCAATTTCCACCGGAGGCTGACATGCTTTTCCATACACCATTCTGTAGGGCAACATTCCGATTGGAGTCTTGTATGCAGCATGATATGCCCAAAGAGCGTCATTAAGCTTATCACTCCAATCCTTCCTCTTCGGATTGACAATTTTCTGTAGGATCCTTTTGATTTCACGATTGGACACTTCAGCTTGTCCGCTCATTTGTGGATGATAGGCTGTTAAGATCCTGTGATTAACACGATATTTTTTAAATAAGGTGTCCATAACCTTGTTACAAAAGTGGGTTTCCCAGTCGCTTATCATGACTCTTGGTACGCAAAATTTGTTAAAAATAAAATTTCTAACAAACTCGACCACCACCTTGGCATTATCAGTTTAACTGGGTGTGGCCTCTACCCATTTCGAGACATAATCAACTGCTAGCAATATATATGAATGACCTTTAGAGTTTGAAAATGGTCCCATAAAGTCTATACCCCAAATGTAAAAAATTTCACATGACATCACATATTTTTGAGGCATCTTATCTTTCTTTGATATATTGCTAGTCTTTTGACTTTATTTACAGCTCTTTACATATTCGTAGACATCTCTGTTCAAAGATGGCCAGAAAAATCCACAAGACAAAATCTTGTGAGCTGCTCGTCTCACTCCAAAATGACCTCCGCAATCATAGAAGTGACAGTGCTTCAGCACTGACTTAATCTCATGATCAAGAATGCATCTTCTTATCACACAATCTGCACATAATTTAAGTAGAATCGGATCTTCCCACGAGTAGTACTTTGCATCACTTTTAATCTTCTCTTTTTGATGCCTTGGAAGATCACTCGGTAATTTTTCGATCATCAGAAAATTTACAAGGTCAGCATACCAAGGTACATAACCGTGAAGATGGTATAAATGCTCGTCAGGAAATGATTCTGATATTCTTATTGGCTCATCCTATTTCACTATTCTTGACAAGTGATTGGCGACCTGACTTTCTGCATCCTCCTTGTCTCCGATTTCAATATCGAACTCCTGAAAGAGAAGAATCCATCTCAAAAATCTCGGTTTTGATTCCTTCTTCTTCAAAAGATATTTTAATACAGCATGGTCAGAGAACACAATTACTTTAGCTCCTAATAAATATGAACGAAATTTTTCAAGGGCAGAAATAATTGAATAAAGCTCTTTTTCAGTAGTCGTGTAATTAACTTGAGCTTCATTAAGGGTATTTGATGCATAATAAATTACATGTGGAACCTTATCCACTTTCTGTCCAAGCACAGCACCTACGGCTCGGTCACTCGCATCACACATGATCTCAAACAGATAATTCCAATTCAGAGGTTGAATAATAGGAGTTGAAATCAATTTTTCTTTGAGTATCTCGAAAGCTTCTTTACATTCCTCGGTGAATGTAAATTCAGTATCTTTCTTCAAAAATTTATTCAGGGAATCTGCAATCTTGGAAAAATCTTTTATGAACCGTATATAGAAACCCGCGTGTCCAAGAAATGCACGTATTTCTCGAACGCTTGAGGGATAAGATAGAGATTTGATAACTTTGACTTTAGCCTTGTCTACTTCCAATCCCTTCGTGGAGACAACATGTCCCAAAACTAAACCTCTTTCCACCATAAAATGGCATTTTTCATAGTTTAGAACGAGGTTCGTTTCTACACATCTTTTAAGAACTTTTTTTAGATTTTTCAGGCAATGGTCAAAAGAATTCCCATAGACCGAAAAATCATCCATGAACCTCTATTATTTCTGATATATAATCAGAAAATATAGACATTACACACCTCTGGAATGTTGCAGGTGCATTGCATAAGCGAAAGGACATACGCCTGTAACCATAGGTTCCAAAGGGACAAGTAAATGTTGTTTTTACTTGGTCTTCAGGGGCTATCACAATTTGGTTATACCCTGAATATCAGTTTAGGAAACAATAATGAGAACGGCCTGCTAACCTTTCCAGCATTTGGTCCATGAAAGGTAACGGGAAATGATCAACACAGACTCTCCAGCCACTCTGCACTCCTATTGCAATGGTTTCTCCGTTGTTCTTCTCAATAATTGTTAAGCCTAACTTCTTAGGCATAACGTGTATCGGACTTACCCATCGACTCTCCGTGATTGGATATATTACTCCAACATCGAGCAATTTTAAAATCTCATTTTTGACCACCTCCATCATTGGAGTATTCAATCTCCTTTGAGGTTCTTAGGATGGCTTGGAATTGTCCTCAAATAAAATTCTATGCATGAAAGTAGCATGATTAATTCCTTCAATGTCAGCAAGGGTCTATCCAATAGCCATTTTGTGCCTTTTTAGTACACCCATTAGAGCTTGCTCTTGCTCATCTGTCAGTTGACTTGAAATAATAATCGGTAACTTGTTATCGTCACCCAGATAATCATATTTCAACTAAGCTGGCAATGGTTTCAGCTCTAATGTTGGTTGTGTTTCAATTGATGGCTTGATCTTTTCATGATCACAATTCAAGCATTTTGACATGTTCTTGCCCTTGTAATTGATCGTCAAGGAAAGACAAGTCATGATCATAACTGCTTTCATCAAATTCTTGATTAATCTCTTTTTTCTTGATGGTTTCCATAAAGGTCAACTTATCTGCATCGAATAATTCTTTTTCAAGGAACATGGAGGTGCTAACCGAACACACAGCGAATACATAATCGTTTGGATATGTTATAACCTCATTAATATTCAATTCAATCATCTCTCCATCAAATTGCATAGACAGCTTTCCAGTGTTAACATCTATTTTAGTGTTAGCTGTCCGTAGGAATGGTCTCCCTAATAAAATAGGTGCATGAGTTAAATCTTTTTTACCATCTTCAGTCTTTATGATGTAAAAGTCTGCCAGAAAGACAAGATCATTAACTTTCACAAGGGCATCTTCTACCACTCCAACAGGATGTGTCACGGACCTATCAGCAAACTGAATTACAACCCCAGTTGGTTGTAAAGGTCCTAAGTTCAAGGATTGAAAAATTGATAAGGGCATCACATTGATGGACGCTCCAAGATCAATCATGCAGCCTGTAATTTGCACACTTCTGATCGTGCATGGTATGGTAAACATCCCAGGGTCCTTTTGTTTTTGTGATAGTCACTTCTATAAAACAGCCAAAACATTCTCGCTTACCATGACTCATTCATGACCTTGTAATTTTCGTTTGTTGGTGCAAAGTTCCTTTAAGAATTTAGCATATCTTGGAACTTGTTTAATTGCTTCCAACAAGGGAATATTTACTTCTACTTTCTTGAAAAGTTTAAATATGTTCTTCTCTACTTCTGCTTTCTTAACCTTACTTAAACGATTAGGAAAAGGAGCATTGGAAATAATTCTTGTTTCTTTCGGAGCAGATATCCTTATTTCTTATTGTTGTTTAAGGGTTGGAGAAACTTCAATTACCCCTTCCTCCTTATCTTTATGAACTTCCAATTCATCTTCGATCTCGTGAGGATTCTCGTAAATCCTAGTTAACTCTTTTCCACTTCTCAGAGTTATTGCGTTTGCATTTTCTCTATGATTTATAGGCTGAGAAGGGAGTTTGTTGTTCATCTGAGCCTTCAACTAGCTCATATCAAAAGCTAATTGGCTCATTTGACTTTGAATACTCTGAATGTCAGTCTTTGTCTCCTTAACATCCTTTTGCATTTGTATTTGTGTTATAGCCATTTGCTTAACCATCTCTTCAAGTGACATTCCACTTGATAATCCTTGATTAGTGTTATTTTCAATAAAGTGTTGTTGTTGTTGTTGCTGTTGTTGTCCTTGATCAAATCCTGGAGGGAATTTTTGTTGTTGGGGAACATTCTGGGAATTGTTTTGTGTTCCCCATCTAGAATTTGTATGATTCCTCCAAGATAGATAAGGCATATTGTTCCACGGTGCTGTCCTTTGTCCTTGAAAATTGGCAGCGTTTACATCTTCTTGTAAGGAAGAACAAGCATCCGTTTTATGGGTTACACTTTGGCAGAATTCACAAACCTTCACTTGTTGAAGCTGTGATTGACTAGTGTTGATTACTAGTTTAGCAACCAAATCAGTAAGTGCAGCAATCTTTTTATCTGTTGTCGAGCTTCCAACTGGCTCTCTATCAGCATCAACCCTTGGGCTGAAATCTTGAGAACTTTGAGCAGATATTTCTATCAGTCTCCTAGCTTTAGCAAGAGTTTTATTCGTTAGGGTGCCACCACTTGAAGCATTCATTTGATTGCGTTCTTCGGGTAACGACCCTTCATAAAAATGCAAAATTAGGAGGTTTTTCGCTATCAAATGGTGTGGAGAGGTTGCACATAAGCGTTTGAAACGCTCCCAATATTCGTGAAGGTTTTCCCCTATCTTTTGTGTAATCCCGGAAATTTCTTTCCTAAGATTCGTTGTTTGGATTGATGGGAAATATTTATCGAGAAAAGTATTCTGTATTTCTACCCAGGTATTGATTGATAATGACGGCTGTTCATATAGCCAGTCTTTTCCATAACCTTGTAAGGTGAAAGGAAATACGAACAATTTCATTATGTCGGCCGTTATACTTTCAGGTTTGATCGACTTGCAGATTACATACAACTCCTTCAAATGTCTATGTGGGTCTTCACCAGCTAGACCATTAAATACAGGGAGTATTGTTCCCCATATTTCACCAAGAGATCTCATAAACTTCAGGTTGACTTCTTTATTATCAAAACTCTTCCCTAGAGTTTTGAGATTGTTGATTAGCACATTAAATCTCTCATAGAAACTGATTTCATTTTCATTAGGTCTCATTGACACCCAGCCATACTACTGTATGAGAACATCCTTCTTCTTGTTTTCTCTTATCTCGTTTGTTCCTTCGTTATTGAGCAGTAGAGCATCCCAAGCTTCTTTTGCAGTGGTTGTGTGAACCACTATCTCAAACATATCATCATCAAGGGCTTTGAAGATCTGATTTCTGTCCCTTCTATCAATAAGCACCAAGTCCTAGTCCTCTTTTGTCTAGAGAGACTTTGGCTTGTCCACTTCCTTTGATGCATCGAGTGGATATGGCATCCTTGGTATGTGTGGCCCACCTGTGACTATACCATGCATCCTTTCATCTATTTAGTCTAGATGTGTCAGCATTCTCAAGTTTCCAGTGATTGAACTTGTCAAAAAAGCAGGCTGGTGGTTTACCACTTTTAGGACACTTGGGTTGCTTTGGAGGAGCCATGTTTACTTCACAAAATAATCTATCAGTAACTTCTTTACAGGCTTATATCAAAACAAATGACCTTTTCATTTCAAAAACTGTTAAGTCTGAAAAGTCAAACTTTGATACCAATTGTTATTCCCAAAGATACAACCTAGAGAGAGGGGGGGGGGGGGGGGGA